>VICI01000336.1:0-42719 GCA_019593645.1 Akabosia matsudoensis | reverse complement strand
GAATGAAGATTGAAAAGTGTCACCTCCTTGGCCAAGCGTTCATCCACCGAAGTTTCTACGAAGGTGGTCAGAAGTGGGGCCCTGACTACCAGCGACTGGAATTCCTCGGTGACTGTGTGCTGGAGCTAATAGTCACAGAGCTACTCTGGATGCAGCACCCTCCTGATGAGTCCACTGGACCCCTCAGCGAAAATATTCGGAGGAAAATCGAGGCAACTGGACAACGGCGTGTTTTTAATAACCTGAAGCTGATACAATTCGTCAAAGTTGGAAAGGCCCAGCAGGGCTCTGGAATAGCCCAGTGGAAGTCATATGATGACGTTATGGAGTCATTGATCGGAGCCATTTACATCGACAAAGGGTTTGTAGCTGTGAAGAAATTTGTGATGGAGAATTGGGAGTTAGGAGACGACCCGAATCGCTCAAAATGTGGTAAGTATGAATAGAAACTAAACCAAAAAGGCTGCAGTTTTTCCTAATTATCCATATTTGTTAAATAATCATATTTAGACATTGAGACCCGACTTGGGTACAAGTTCAAGGACCCGAGGTTTCTGGAAGCAGCTTTACTCCCTATGAATGGCGACTGTGATGACTATGAACTCAACAAGATGCACTCAGTGTTAACCCATTTTGGCCGTAACTGGATAAAATTCCACGGAACAGAGCATGTCCTTCGGACTACAACAGATTTTGACGACCTCGACTTGCTGCGGGCCAGTGTCGCCAGTCTTTGCGATCCTCAAGCTTGTTTACAAGTGGAGCAGCGTATCAAACTGGCTCCTGGACAGCACCTCTACTCTCTGGAAACATTGGCCGGTGCTATTTTCAAGGACATGCAAGAAGCCAAAATCAAAATGGCTTTTGGAAACATTTTTTATCGTCTATGGAATCCCATTTTGAATACACCTCCAAGAAAAGAGCTCACAAAAACTGAATATTTCCTGGATGGGTCGGAGTATCTCGAGGATTTCGAAATTTCCGACATTGAGCAGCTAATCGGCTACACCTTCAAGAGAAAACATTTTATCCAGCAAGCCGTTGATGACGACTATATAGAATTTTACTCCTGGATGGGCGATACACTTGTTGATTTAGTCGTGTCTGTTTATCTCACGATTTTAATGTTCATGCAAGCTGACAACTTTGACGAGGATACTATCCCAGAGCAAAGTGTAATGCAATTTCACCGCAGTCTGAAAACGGAGTGCCTCAAGAAAGTGGTCAAGTGCTACTCCCCAGCGCTACGGGAGGTTCGCGGTACAGATCGAGCCAATATGGTACGTGAGTCGAACGCCATTTTGGCTGCAATTTACTTCGACATAGAAGATTACTTGAACCTATCTGGGGACAAGGCGTTCTCGAAATGGAAGGATTATTTTATCACTGAGAGAGAGTTCATGTAAGGCTTGCTCGAAAAGGAATATGAAAACGCCAAAAAAAAATTGCATTTAAAGTTATGCTTTCGTTTTACTTTTTTTAACAGATCTAGTGGAACACAAGTGGAATGAGTTGTGGCTGCTGCTAGTTGGTTACTTTTATTCAGTTAATTTTTAAATGTACATGTTCAGCTCTTGGTTTTAATCATCTTGTTTCTTCGAACCAAGAGTTACATTTACATCTCACAGCAATGCTTTTGAAAAAAATGTTTGTTATGTTAAGCACAGTTCATAGCTTTAACTGTACAATAAACGCGATCTTGGATTTTTTTCTGTTTTAGTCCTTCTTTTAAACGAGGATGAGTCGATAAGCTGTTACAGAAATGATAAGTGCCATAAGACCATGCGACTGATGTAACCGAAGTGATGCTTTGTTGCATGAGGGTGAATCGCAATAGTGCCTCTTTGCTGGAGTCCACAGTAAAAGATCAAATGTCAACTGTTAAATTTTGTAGGTCAACTTATTTAGTTAAAAAGTTTCTCTGATGAGTTACCCTTAGGATGTTTCAACGCACTTCCCTTATCTTTCGAGACAGTGCAACCCTTTCGTGTAGTTTTAGAATCCGTTATGTCGCTAAAACAGGCTTTGTCCGTGTCTGGACAAGTCCTCGAAGTTTCGCTGTTTTTGGCGCAGTCCTTTTCGCAGACACAGTGATTGCACGTCACTAAAAAACATGAAAAAATTATGAAGCCTTGCTCGTGAAAGAGAAACAATTGTGTTTAAGCTTACGTGCGCCGTTAACAACTCCTTCCAAAAGGATGGAACTAATCAAGATAAGTATAAATGGTGCAGGTGTGTTGGCCAGCATTTTGAAAAAAGGACGAGCGATGGGATCGACCGATTCAAAAATGTTTTCAGTGATGTTTGCCAAGTCGAAATTACCCTGAGAAATTTTACCTTATCTCAGCGAAAAAAAATTGTTTGCAGTTGGCAAATGTCGAGGGCTTGGTTTCGGTCATAAACAATTTATTACGTTGGAAAATCAAAAGAAAAAATAAATAAATTGATTTTATAGCAAATTTATTACGTTGGAAAAGTGGGAGGTAACATAACAACGACATTGAATCGTCAATCAATGAGGTCCGTGACACATCTCTGATGAAAACACAGACGAAAATTTATTTATCCCTGTGCTACACTGTAATTAAATTTGACTGAAGTCAGCTAGCTTTTAAAATTTCATAATGAAGCTATACATACAAAGTCCATGGTTCAAGGTGAATTGTATAAACTGATTCAAACGATTAAATTTGTTATTGGAATTGGAACATCTACAACTGCTTCTCCGAACATGGCCTCCTTCCGTGCGGCATCTTGGAGAAGCTGTGTATCCACCTCATCCTCTGGTAGCTGAATGTATCTTATCATGGAACCCCGGATGAAACAGGTTCCCACACTAATCTACTCAGAAAACCACCAAAACAAAATAAGCTGTACAGCAAGAAAGCAGTTATTAACGGACTATTACATATTATTGTGCGTACCATGTAAGGATACTTTTGAATCTCTGGAACACTCGTGTTTGTAATCTTAATGTTTAGGAATTGATCCACCGAATGGAGTGTACCTCTGAGGCTGCATAAGAAAAATCCAAACTCGATAAATTTAAAAGCATTCCTTTTAAACCTTCACCATTTTTTTAACTATTGAACTTACGACAAGTCATTTTTCATCTCAACAATGACTTCCTTCCCAATCATTGCCTTGAAAAAGGAGTAGAAGAGCTAAAAACAAGAGAATATGCATCATAAGACAAATATTAGGTGATAATGACGGTTCAGATAATTAAACGTCCAGCTCCTACCATTATCAAAAAAGATACAATGGTACACTTACCATGATGCTGCTTATTTCGGGGAACGCAAATATGGCCGAGTTTCAAATAATTTACCTTAAAGACAACCGAAAGTTTGTTGCTCTTGCTGCTAGAAATATGTTCAGGTGACTTAACCTTGACGTGAAAAATACTGACATAAACAAAAAGTGGCTTTGCATCTATCGGCGATTTACATTTCATGCAAAACATCCAAAAGCCTTTCCGGATCTATACAGTGTAAAGTAGTGTAAGTGTAACGAATTGCCAACACTCTTAAAAGTGTTACCTACAAAGTCTACATGCTTAACAACGGCTCAATGTATTGCGAACCGATAAGCGTGAGGTTGTTAACTTTAAAGGTTCGCAACTCATACACTTGTACGTTCATAATAAAACGTCGTTTTGCGTGCTGTAAAACTCTATTCAAGCATCCAAGAGAACTTCTTTAAATTTTTATCTGTAACTTCATTTGGCCACCAAGATTATGGATTACGGGTAGTGATTTTTGAATGGAGTTTCTTTGAATTCCACTGTCATGCACAAAAAAATTGTGTGGGACCTGTGGGACAGTTATACTGATAAAGACGAGCATCAAAAAAAGTTATTGCCAGGGTAGCGTGTAGGTTTTAAAGGATTCTCTCATGTCACCATGAATCGCGTGAGGGCGACTTCCGATTTGAATTGGATAAAATCTTTGTCGTGTGTCCTGTTGTTTGAAAAAAAAAACCAGTGTCAATCCTGCAAGCAGTGACAGATTGAGCGATGATAGATTGCAAGCAGGATCAATTACTCTAAAAGTTTATGAATTTTAAATCATGGAGACGGCACTGAATTGGGTTGGGCAAACCTTTTTCATTCTATTGGTGTTTGTATTAGCAGTCTGTCTAGGTACAGGAAATGCCCGGTTTAAAGTTCAAAGTAAACCAAAAATTTGGCTAAAAAGTTATCAAGAAACAGACTCGTTTTATGAAACATCAGGATTGAAAGATGACGCTGATTTTGAGAGTATTTTCGTTCGGAAGGTGGACAGCGAGTATGCCATCAGCTCGGAGGTGATGCAGGCTGAGTTTGCCTGTGCGGCGGATTACCCCGTGACATGGACCTTTGCAGACCCCACCGTAGTGCACGAATAACAAAAATTAACAGAGTTTACGCGAATGAAATTTACACATTTTTGGAATGTGTTCTTAACTTTTGAAGAAATTTTCCGGCCTGATGGAAGCTGGAGTGGTAGTTGACACTGAGCGGACATCGCATTTCAATGGGACCATTCCGCACCCGATGAATGACAAGTTTTTGGCGTATGTCAAGCTGACTGGGCTACTTTTCCTCAGCGACATGTTGATATCTGGGAAGCTCGTTTGTAAAAGCGTCTTGGATAAATCTGTGTCGTCATCTATTTATGTTTTCGTTGAAGGTCAATTTCTAATATATAAAGCTTGATAAAACAATATTTTAAAGTACGTTATTTCCAACTCTAGGTCGGAGTTTGCTTCAAAATGCGGAGCAACTTAGTCAGGTCAGTGTGTCGCCTATGGATTCAGGAGAAATTACCATTCCTTGTCGACCTTCTGTACCCGATGTCACCTTGACGCTGTACAAGAGAGTGGCCGAGGAGTGGCACGACATTTCCGGTCTCATACCAGTCAAGTATTCTCCCCGCGAAGGATTTACTTTCAGTTACTTTACAGCGGCCAGCAGTAATTTGAGCGTGGCGGGGGAGTATAAATGTGTTGTTGACGGAGAAGAGGAAATTTATAGTTTGCTAAACGTAACTCTGATAGAATCTCCGTCGTCAACTGATTTTCAATTGCGAAAGAATGTAACTTCTCCGGCTAAGCTGGAAGTAGGAAAAGGAACAGTATCTTGTTGCACTGGAGACGTGAGCTCGCCTCCATCCGGGTACACGTTTGGATGCGGGAGTGAAGCTGAATGTGATGTGGTCAAGGATGTATTTATGTATGACGTGATGTCTGGAAAGAGGAAGAATCGTCCTTGGACTTTTGATATGTCGGCGAGGCTATTTGATACTGATTGGATAAGACCAGGAAAAAATACAGATTGTTTCAAGGCTCATGTCCAGGTTCCGACGGCGTTTCGACTGGCGAGGTTGTTTTCGTGCAAGGGTCCAGGAGTTGACGTGGTAACCCAGTTTATCACAGTTAATGAGGACAAAGACAGAGCTAATTCGGATGCAGAATGGGAACTGGCCCACCTTTTCCTGGGAAAATTTGATACAAAAGGTCGACTTGGTAGGTCGTACATGAAGTTATGCATAATGGAAAATCGTAGTTTGTACTAAAAGGTTTTCCTTTTCCAGTTGACTTGTCTGACAGGGATAACCTGACAGTTGCAAATCGGTTACGGGTGAAAATACAAGCATCACTTCTAGGACTGCAATATCCTTTTTTTGGAATTCATCCAATCATCCATAAACCTCGGCTCATTCCATTTTCTACGAGTATCACTGGCCCTTTAATTGAAGGACAGAGTATCGTGGTGACGTGCAGGCCTCATCCGTTTTTCTATTCAAAAGGAGCTCTGCTTCGGCTTAATTGGAAAAATGGTACAAAAACTGTGCTCGCTTCTATTTCAGACGACCACTACAAGAGTCCAGGACGTTACTACGCGCTGGGGTACTTGGATGACAACTTACTCTACGGTCACCCTTCCAGTTCAATGGATGTTCGGGCGAAAATAAGCAAGCTTGATGTAAACATGTCCTCCATCGACTGCTATGCCCCAATCTGGAATGAACATGGATGGGACGTTGTGTCACACAATCTATCTGTTGCCAGTGCAACGCTACCAGAAATTGAGGAGTTTCCGGACAAGTTTACATACCTGGCTGAAAATGCAACGTTTGAGTTGAACTGCACCGTGAAATTGACAAATGAGTCGGCATTTATACGAACAAATGTTTACTGGGAGAAAGACGGGAAGATTCTTTCTCAGAACAACGGCATTGGAGAACTATCATCAGTTTGGAGTGAGTCTGGGAGGACATTGAAGTTAGAACTGTTGCCAGTGACAGATCTTAGCCAAGGCGAGTACACATGCATAGCTGAGAACTCAAAGGGTCAAGTGAGGAAAGCAATTTTGGTGTTTGTGCAGTCTAAAACGAGAGGGGCTGATATTATCCTGGTGCTCCTATGGACCTCTGGGTCACTTTTAATTGTTTTAATATTTGTGGCGTTGATTATGGTGTGGCGCTGGATGAAAATGAAATAAATTTCAGGCATTTATTTAGAATGCATGTATTAAATGGCATGGTTTTCACTCGGTTAAATTCTTAGTACAAAAGAAGGTTTGTGAAGCTTTATACTTTATGGAGGATAGGTAGGCTATATTTTTTCATGTTGCAAACTTTTTTAAATCCGTATTTTTTTCGCCATTTCTTAAGATAACCTGTGATTTCAAAGGCATGTTAGGAAGTTCCTCCATCTGGCCGGGTGCTCTGAAGCATTAACATTCCATGCAATCAGACACAAAATTGTAGAATGCAAAATTGCGAGTTATCAAGGTTTAGTCAATTGTTTTTTTATTGAAACAGGGCATAGTAAGAACAAAAAACAAAGGAAAACAAATTTTTGCGATCACGTGAATTAGAACCTTCAAATGGCAGTTCTGGGAATTAAAGTTCTTTTTAAAAAGATTTCTGAAGGACGTTCCGGGAATGCATCAGAATATTGCTATTTAGCTGCATTAGGATTTTGTTGAAATTACTTGTGATAAACATAGGATCCTCCATAGGTAGATCCTCCGAGGGTGTAACCTCCAAGGCTGGATCCGAGAGTGTATCCTCCGAGGCCAGAGCCGTAGGTGTATCCTCCAAGGTTGGATCCGTACGTGTATCCACCAACAGTCTGGACTGGGACGACGCGACTTTGAACGACTGGAGTAGACTGATGAACAGTATGGACAACTGGAGCAGCCTGGACAGTTTGGACAACTGGGGCAGCTTGAACAGTTTGGACAACTGGGGCAGCTTGAACAGTTTGGACAACTGGAGCAGCTTGGACAGTCTGGACAACTGGAGCAGACTTGACGTGGTAGGTGCTCACAGCTGGAGCGGCAACGGTGTAAGTGCTAACTTGTGGAACAGAAACAACGGATTGTGCCTTTGGGGCGACATAGGTGGCTTGGGACACGAGTGGAACCTTTTGCACTTGCACTTGGGGCTGGTTTTGGGTCCTGTACAAGTAGCTGTAGCTGTTGGTTCCGGTGGTCAGTCCGTTGTATCCGCTAACAGCGTTAACTCCAGCATCACCATAGGTGTAGGTGTATGGCACATCGTAAACAAGATGGCGGTTGGTGCGGCCAGCGTTCAAAGTCACAGCACCTCCAACATTATAAACTCCGGCAGAGGCAACGCCAATGCAGGCAGCAATGATCTGCAAAAAAAATAAAAGTATTTGATTAGGGTTCCGTTCAATTGAGGACGATGTTTTGCACAAAATGTTTGCCTTTTGAGCACTCACCAAAAGAGAGTTCATTTTTTAAGCAAAAGAATCCCAAACTGGAAATGAGTTGAAGAAGAGAGACTTTTTTTAGTGAAGCTCTAGAGATCTAAATGTTGAATGTGATTTTTACCAAGAAAATTTCGCGTTTTTATACAAAAAAGATCCCGATTCGTAGATTAACCAGTACTTGACGTGACCGACAGAATAGCTTCGCGTACATATTAGTTTTATTGACGCATAGTGACACTTTGTCTATTTTCTGCTGTCCAACTTTCAGCGTATGTGTTCTGTACCTTTTTGGATGCTGGCTGGATCAAGCTTCGGACAAAGTTAAGATAGATACTAGTCATCAGACTTTTATTGGTTTTTTTCTATTCTACTTGTAATTTAATGATCTTAATTGTTTGGCTGGACCGGTCGAAAGTAATCCTTTATTGGTGACAACTTTTCAGCTTGAATTTTTGGTCACATAAGTGGAATACCAGTACAATATGAATGCGTAATGAGCAAGTATGTCTGTTTGAGTTAGATTAGGGAGGATTTTGTTAAGAAGGTGAAATTTTCCATATATCGGTCACTTTTTTTCGCGTGAGTGGCCTTCTGGAGACCTAAATTTCATACTCTTACTTCAATTTTGTAGAATAATATATGATAATCCCTACAAGAACAGGATTTTCGGTTTTCTTATAAAATTTTCTCCGGTCAAACTTGAAATCCTGGAAACTGGAATCCATAACCATGAATCTACCGACGTAATTTGCATACAAACGATTATTACTACTCTTTACCTCACCACGCCGCATTTCGACCTGAATTGAATTAATTATTGGATGATGAGCCGAGCAAAATCCAGAAAAATTAACTCCTACTATAATGTTAGGCACATACACGCCTATATTTCTTATTGTTTTGCCTTAAACCAGTGGTCATCAAAAGATTCAGTTCATTTATTTCGAGGCGATCCATTACTTTTGCAAGTTGCCCAATATTTCACCTACAAAAGGTCCCAGGTGCCATTTTTTCTGGCTGATAGACATGTATGGGAAGAAAAATTAACAAGTTGTAGAGGAACAAAGTATGCTGATGAAATAGCGGAGTCATCTTCAAACGTGTTCCTGTTCTCCACTCTTTGAGCATACAGCAAATCAGATATATGAGTATCTGACAGACAAAGTACCAAACAAGTATAGAAATGTATCGACAATTTCAGTTGGAGCGAAACAAGTTTGCGAGGAATGTTAACAAGAGCAACTGTCGCTATTCAATCAAGCAAAACGATTCTTCTCGATAATGCCAATGACTAAACGTTCATCACACTGGAAAATCTTACTTTTTTTGGCAAGAATGCCAGAAATAGGTAAGAAAAGTGTTTTTTCAGACCTGTCCGTAATCCAAAACAAAATAATCAAGAATGCGCTGGAATGTTACGTATAAAATGATATATGTGTCGCGTACATAGAATTTATGAATTGATGATAATCAAGTCACGTACAGATATCATCGAGTTGTTTATTTTTATTGTTTTTATTAGAAAAATGCACAGGATCACACTACAAGCTACATTCAATCAAGTTAAATGCATAAAGAAGTTCTTAAAAATGAACGTTATACGAAAATTAGGGAATTAGAGATGAATACATGAAAACATTTTTATGGCTTTATTTTAGTGCAGCTGTCTGCCACCCGTTGCGAAGCTCAACAACGAATGGCACGTCAATTAAAGTCGTTGGAGAGGACTGGTAGGTACGGAGAACACGTTGGTCGCTGGATTCCCAGCCTCCGTTCCGAGTGCGCTGGGATTTTCGGAGCCTTTGTGGGGGCGAGCTCCAGCCATTGTTGGTTTCCTCTTCTGGCGGAGGTGCCTCGGATTCGGGGGCTTCATCGGCTGGAGGTGGGGCTCCCCAGCCATCGTTTCTGTTTCGGTTGATCTTTTTGTTGCGTTGTTGTTTGCGAAACCGCTGAGGGCTCCCCCATCCGCTGTTGCTCTCATTGTCAGGATGATTAGGTTCAGCTGGCTCGTCTTCTTGTGGAGAGCTCCATCCGTCATTTCGGTTTCGATATCTGCGCGCTGGTTTCCGGGATCGTTTTGAAGATCCCCACCCGCCTTGACCCTCATTTTCTTGGGGTGGAGACTCAGGCTCTGTTCCCTCATCTTCAACGGGGCCCGACTCCCAGCCATTGTTTCTGTTTCTGCGGTACGAAGAATGCTTTGAGTTTCGGGCGGAATAACCCTTCCTATTTCTGCGCGAAGAGGATCCCCATCCATTCCCGTTTTCAGCAGGTGGTGCAGTTTCTGGCTGATCTGGTTCACCGTCATCCTCTTGTGGAGAGCTCCAGCCACCAGCTTCATTTCGATTTCGACTTTGCTTCCTAGTTCTTTGGCGAACTGAGTAGCCCTGTCTATTTCTTCGCGAAGAGGATCCCCATCCATTTCCATTGTCAGCAGGGGGAGCAGTTTCTGGCTGCTCTGGTTCACCGTCATCCTCTGGTGGTGGCAAGTCGCCGTCACCTCCTTCATCCGCCGGGGGAGCTTCCCAACCATTATTTCTGGTTGAATACCGATTTCGCCCACGCCGCTCTGGAGGCGGTGTGCTACTTGTAGCGCATATCAAATATGCACATACAAGAAACACGGCCTGTTACAGAGAAGAATGAGCTTTCAAACCTGTTTTCGATTTCAAATATATTTTACTTACCACAAAATGTTTTCCGAACATAATTGCACAAAAAGTATGCTCCCACGAAACTCAAAATCCAAGTGAGAACACAAGCTCATAAGGCAATCACCTATTGACTGTATGTAATTCTTTGGTGGCCTTTCAGTTTTATATGTTTCGGCAATTTTGGGAAAACTTTGATGAGTGACCACTTGATTTTTTCATCAATACAGCCATTACTGTGTGGTCCTTAAGTGTCCCGTGAGTATTTCTTAACTGTACCTAATGGATTTCATTGATCATTTTGAATCCGATTAATGATTAGAGGGTCAAATATGGACATCAGACAGAGCATGAATTTATTAACATTTTCCTTGATAATTTGGGACAATTATTTTACAAGAATGTGCGTTTATCATGGTTTTATCTTTGAATTACAAACATAATCCATTACTGTATCTGGAGCCTGCACACCCTCATACGCAAGACAAAAACTTGATGCGTTCTAGACGGATATCTGTGAAGGCACCCGTGCTTATCAGAACGCGTTTGCGATTAGCTTGGAAATCCTAAATGGACGTGTCCCTAAAATGTGTCGCACTTTTTATATTGCGTAATATGATTAGAGAAGATATTTCGCTTATTTTGAAGCGTTACTTCATCACCTAATTCAAAATGTATCTTTTTCCTGAATCGTGACAAAAGGGATTAATGAGCGAAGATCTTGTTTTTGTATGCCAGTCCGCATCACTGCACCAACCTTTGATGACAAAAATGGTGTACTTGAACTTGTCAACTTGTCTTACAAATTCGTTTATTTTACTTGAAAAAATGAACGGCTAGTATAATTGTGCATTCGTATCTAAAACATTCCTTGAAGAAAATATACGTAAGCTTTAGGAAGTATTCTTTGTATTGAACAAAATTGCAAATAGATACAGTATTAGAATTAAATTACTTTGCTATTCAGAATTACAATGAAAACTTTTCAATACATGTCCATGTCATCATAGGAAATTCTGTTGTAGTTTCGTCCACCACTACTGTAGCGGGAGACGGGGTAGTAGGATGATCTACCCCGACTGTAGGCATCGTAGTAGTATCCATTGCGAGTCATTGGATAATACGGCGTTGGCTGGTTTCTATATCCGTAACGGTTGTAGTACCGATCTGGGGAAACAAATTTGAACAATTTGTACAAATAAGAAGCATAAATCAGAATCTAAAGAGTAAACATACCATATCCTCCGTAATATGTCCATGGATCTGAAATATAAGGCATAATACAAAATTAAATTTCCCGTGAATGCATGGCGTAAGTTTTAAAAAAATTAACCGTAATATCCTGGCGTTCCAGAGCCATAGCCGGCTATGGCACAGCCAACGACACAGGCGACAAAAAAAGATATCTGTACAGAAGAAACATAAAAGTCACAAAATGTGCGCAGAAATTTTATGAATCATGTCGATGATGAATATTATTCGTACCACAATAACTTTGTTCATTGTTTTATTTGCTAGTGTATATTCAATATTGGTAGTGGAGAAAATAGAACACGTTATCACTACGATATCGAAACTTAAAATGATGAAAGGATAAGCGATTCTGTCAGTGTTATACGGATTTTAAGATGATAAAAAAATAGGCATGGTATACCACAAAATATTTATAGCGTCCGTTTTCGGGTGGAAATCATAATCCGTGGAATCTTTTTCCCACATTCGGAGGCATCTTTTTTGCACCAAGATTATGGAGCTATATATTTTTCATGGAACTCGGTAACAGCTTGCAAAATAATGAGTAGGCATAAAAGCTTGAAAAAAAAAATTACTAGTAATGCATCATCTTGATGTGATTAAACTTGTCTGGTCCCGAAAAGAGAATGCCTGTTCTAACTTTTGATCCCACGCCCTCTTCTACTTGTAATGTCTGTGTAGGTGGCCACATAAAACTTGTGATTAGAGCAGCAAATTACGTGATAACCTGGAACTTTGTAGGAACCAGTCCGTGCCAGGTACGGGACTTTACTCCAAAAAACTTGTTTTCTTTGTGAAATAACAACTTGGTCATAATTTTAAAATGTAAGCTAGCATATCGTCAAAAATAATTAAAAATATCTGAAGCATCTTGTAGTATATATATGAATAAACGAAAGACTATAAGACTCTGCAAGGTCACTCCAGGTTTGGTTTTGCAGGCAGCTAAATTCATGTACGTACATGCAATATGCAAGTGAAGATATAGTGTTGGACCACTTGGAACGCAATTTGCGTTTGCGGCCAACGATGCTGAACCGATCACATGCAAAAATACATACCTATATGCTATTTGGTGATACATGGTTCTTATGCTTATGCTCATGTGCACCGGAGTTAATTATGAACAATGTTTTCTCGTTTTCAAAATATTTTTTTATTCTGTTATCGGTTCTACAGTGAAGAGAAATACTACGTGACATCAAGATAATTTAAAGTTATCTAAGCAAAGGTAACATGAAAAAAATAGAAAAACTACGACAAAAGAAAGTTGCGAAATGATGCGGGAAAATTGAGACAAATGCGTTCAATCTATAGGAAAGTATATGTTACGCTATTCATTTTTCTTTTCAAACTATTAGTAATAAAATTAAGCAGTCAAAGTAAACAGTCTTGGTGGCGACGAAAAATAAATGGAGCTGTACAAAGAAAAAGTCTTGCGAACTACTGCTAGGGTAAAATCATTAGGTAAAAAATTGTGACTATTCTACGGAAGATGCATTGAAAAAAAATTATCGAAACAAAAATATGACACAGTTTTTTACGTGGAGTTTCTACAAGAGGGAAGATGATCTGCGGGAGTAGGGTGACCTCACTGAGCTATAGTAGTCCATACGGTCTCTTGGATAGTCACGTCCGTAGCGAGAGTAGTCTCTGTAGTCGGCGTACCGTCCATAACGGCCTTGACCCCAAGGCCGTGGATAGCGACTATATCCACCACCATAGCTAGGGTTCATGTAGTAGTTGTTGTAGCTGCTTTGGCCCCATCCGTTTTGAGGTGGTGGCATTTGCCACCCTTGTGTTGGCTGGGGTTGAGGTTGGCCCCAACCGGAAGTTGGTGGAGGTGGTGGTGGCGGAGGAGGCTGGGTGGTCCAGCCCCAGCCTGGCTTTTGAGTTGTTTGTGGCGGGGGTTCGTAGCCCCATCCCCGCTTATTCCTTTTTAAACCAGTTTCCTCCCCGGAAACACACACGGCACAAAGCGCGAGTGCCACCTAAACGTTTAAAAATTGAATTCCACTTACTCAGATCCTGTTGAGAAGTTTCCAAACTTACAATAACTCACCAAAAGCTTCATCCTAACGTTTTGCGGGGACAATCCAATAAGGTTCAAATGTGCTGCAGGCTTGACCATTCACAATACTGACGTAATCGCAAATAAACTTGGTTTTCTGCGTAGCCCCTCGCTTATATATGTAGACTTAGAATATCCAGCACAAAATGTTTTCAAGAAAATCACTTCCTACTTCGTCAGAATCCCTCCCGAGAGAACAATAGAGTGCTCCAGGTCTAATCGCTTCAAAATAAATAGGCATTTTGCTATGTGGGGATTTCAGTGCATGGCACATGGTCATCGTCATCATATCACATATCATACAGTCATTTACCTTGTCAGGTTCATCTTGTAAGATCTCTAATATTGTTGGAAAGCAGTTGCATACGTGATTTTACAAGCTAACCTGTTTTCGCGTAGGTTTTTTTAAATATGAAAAAAGCCATAAACCTGGGAATAACACCTCTAGTACTGGTTCCGCATGAGGTCTCTGTAAAATGCTTTTCGGTTTAAAGGCAAAACTACTGAGAAACTCAATTTATTTTGGGATTTCAGAATGAGAGCATTAAACATAAAATTTGAGCAGTATTATGTAACACATAGAACGGGTACGACGGTTCACAAGACGGAAAACTTGACGCTCTAGACCATGACCTGAAAGCTTTGAAGACTGTACAGATTATAATAAACGTAATTTAGCTAGCCATGTAGTTCATATCATGGGAACATGTTTTAATTTGCTCTTTCGTGAAACCTTTTGTAAAAGCATGCTTCTATTGGACTGCCTTTTTCTGTGTATATTACTGTAATACCGGAGTTTGAGCCATTCGGTAAATCCTGGCAACCTTGATTATTCATCAACAAAAAGCAAGGTTTTTTTTACATGAAAGAACCCATGACGCGCCCGTTTTCGGTGTTTTGAAATATTATCGTGAAGATTGTCTTGGCCTACAGTTCTTACATAGCCTATAGCGTCACGCCCCTCGATTTATAGCCAGCGGTCTTAACGTTCGTTTTCATATTCCAATTTTTCCAATTTTTTCTCTAGCATGAACTGGAAACATCGACACAAATTCCCTTACATTTCGTTTGAAACAGTTATTCTGATTGAACTGTATATTACTAGAACCTTTCGATATTTCGAAAATTTCCATAAATGAACTGAAAGGTTTGCTTAAGAGTGTCTTTGCAAATTTCACTTCAAATTATTAGTGTACATAAATTTTTGCATTACATGCGATAAGACGTGGTATGATTCTTACCATGAAACCATGTAATAAAGTCCTAAATGATTTAAGATTACATGGGAAAACACACGAAAATAATTTTCTTTTCGTTTCTTGGCCAAGTGCAACATTGCTCTATAATATGCAATATGTAGGTGGTCATATCATGAGAACGTAGATGGTAGATGCAACAAGTTTTTTTTTTTTTTTTTTTTTTGAGAATTCTTGCAACAGCGGAGAGTTTTCAGGCGCAAGAAATGATTTAATTTTAATTTGTCATGCAGAAATTCGTTCGGTTTCCCGTTTGCCGATATAAAAAATAAAATCATAAAATATAAGGCTATGTTGAAAAATGCATAATTAGTTTTTTTTATAGTTTACATATTTACAAAGCAACTTTACAAGGTCAAGAGACCATTCACAGGATAAGTTTCGCTTGGCAGGTGAGTCTCTTTCCAAAACACGTTTTTGGGGCAGGAACGCTACCAGTTGGAACTAGAAGTGACCACCGCCATCAGAATTTCTAGTCAAGCCACTATTCACGGTTGGTCCCGGCTTGAGATAGCTATCCTGATAAGCGTGTTGTTGAGTCATGGGCTGGAACGAACCATGAGGCATGTTTGGTCGCTCTGGACTTGGAGCATTTTTCAGAGCCGCGTCTCTATTAATGTATTCTACTGTGAACGGGTAGTCGACAAGATTTTCATCAGTTTTCTTCAAGACAGCGTTCTGCTGCTCACGATGCCTATCCACGTACTCTACAGTGAATGGGTAGTCAACCAAAATCCGCTCATTTCGTTGTTGCTTCAGTTGAGCCCGTGGATTCATGTTTCCTGTGACGCTCAACGGTGGATAAGCTTGCGGAACAGCAATTGGTCGTGTGTTGAGGCTGTCCCCTTTCGAATAGCTGTAACTCGATGCAGATCTCCACTGTCCATTCATGTCCACATGCGCAATCAAGTCTGAAAGCAGTACAATCTAAAGAAAAGCAAAAACATAATGGTCAGACGTGATCTAAACTACCATGAGCTTCGCCTATTTACCTGTACAAAATGCTGAATCCTAATCATGGTCAACTTTGAGGTAGCCTGATTAAAAAATTGGCGAGAGTGTACAAAATCTGGTGTCCCCACAACCTAAACGTTTTCTTTCACATGCAAAACTGAACTAATTTCATTTCAGTGAAGAGGTATAAATATGTTTCCGAATTTTCTATTTCCTCTCGGGAAATATGCAGGACTCAAAAAAGTTTACGAGTCTATGACACGATGCAAGTAGGTATTAAAGAATCCGATTCCGGATGCTGAACCATGTTTTACCACACGAACACAATCTAAACATATCACCTCATTAAAGCTTTTACATCTTAGACTTGTCGTGTGGACCAAGTCTGGGACTGCTTTCACGTGAGAATGGCAGTAGTGGCAGGGTTTTAGATTTTTTTAACAAACGACGAGTTCAACTAAAATTCATAAGTAAAATGAACGCCGTTCGGCAGAAAAAAAGGTTAATACTTTGAAATAAAATTCTTTGCTTTGGTTTTGAAACTTATTTCACGACGAAAAAGCTTTTAAGTGGTGACTTTTGCAAGATTACGAAACACACGCAGTAGAGTACTAAATTAGATAAGCACATCATGACTGTAACAACTTGTGATAAAAAATTTTAAATGCTTTTCATCATCTTAGTTTTGATTGTGTTTAATATGAATTTCTGAATGAATTAACTTTATTCACACTTCACAGCAAAACAATACTCATGAAAATATTCTCAGGTAACGTAAGTGTATTTTTAAAAATTATACAGGTATTTGTAGGGTAGCGGTTATGGCACGTGACAGCGGAACAGATACATACTAAATCCTACTAAATTTCTTTCCTAAGATCATAAACAAAATCATCGTGCACTTCCATTAGGGACAGAAACTCCAGACACATTCTCATAGCCATATCCACGCTTAGGTACCATTGTTATCCGCGAAAAGCCCCTGAAACATCAACAAAGCCATCAGTATCTGCTAAATTTACTTTAAATAACAAGAAACGGTAAAGAAAAATGCTTACTCAGAGTCTCGATCAACCTTCCAGTATTTCTCTACTGCATCCACAGACGTCAGTCGATTAGTGAATTCCTGGTCATGTGTGATTACAATTAGTTGAAAGGCTTTCCGAGAACTCATTTTCTCCGCCAGACTGCACATACAAAAATAGAATAACAATAAGAAAACAAGATTTAGGAATCCGTTTACCAAAATATCAGCCTATTGTGGCCAAAACTTACTCCGCCAACGCATCAGCCAGTGAATTGATGTTCTTCTGGTCCAAATTGGTAGTCGGCTCGTCCAGCGTGATTATTCCACATCTGGAGCCGAACGACTCCGCCAGTGCAATCCGAATAATGATTGATGCAAGCACACGTTGTCCCGCACTGCACCTCCCTCGCATGTCTATCTCGACTCCACGCCGGACCATGACTACTCTGTAGTTGTAACTTTTCCGTGTCGAAGTTGCTGTCACTTTACCCTTTGCTCCGACTCCCAACTCCCCATCAGCTTCGGTTTTAATCATGATTCTATCAATATCATTTCCTTTGTAGATTCTCCTCCAGTACTCCAACAAAATTTTGTTGATTTTCTCCATTTTCTTGAGGTGAAATTGCATTATCGCTTGATCTAATGCAGTCTTATAGCGGCGAATGTCTCTTTGCGATTTTTCGTAAATGGTTTTCCTCGCAATGCGCTTGGTGTACTCAGATTCGGCATCCTTAAACATTGGATCCCTTAACTCTTTCTCGAGATTCAGGATGGTCCTCTTCAACTCTACATTTGAGCCTTTAAGTTGGTTGTACTTACAAGAGTCCTTATTGTACTCTCTGAGAAGCTCTTGTCTCTGTGCGGATACGCCACGGTTCTCCGCTTGGGCCAAGATCTTCTCTTTTTCCTTAAGCTCAGCTGTATATTTGCTGACATCCTCAATTTTTTTCTTCAGTTCAAGGTTATCCTCGAGTTCCCTCTTTTTAAGCTCCTGGCCAGATTGTTCCTCTTTGAGATCAGAAATCTTCTTCCCGAGGGCTTGCCTTTCCTCGATACATTTTGCAATTTTCTCTTTGCACTCTGCAACTTTCACTCGCAGTTCCTCGAAACGCCCACGTTTTCGTTCAAAATCGTCGAGTTTCTTCTTCAATTCGACAATTTTATCTCTCTGCTTGTCGATACCTCCGGTCTCCTCACGGAGCTTGCGTAGAGCTTCTTCTCTCCTCCTGACGCAGCTTGTTTTCGCCTTCTCTTGAGCCTCAATTTCTTGTCGTATTCCAGGAAGAGAGTCTTGTAAAGCCTTCACCTGAACGATTAGATCCTTCACGGATGCCTCCAAGTCTTTCCTTTGTTGCTCTAAGCCCTCCCGGTTTTGTAGCTCAGCCGTGATTCTCAACTTCTCCTCCTTGACTTTATTTTTCTGTTCCTGCAATTTCGCCAACTCGTCCCTCTTCTTATTTCTAACCT
Organism: Akabosia matsudoensis; assembly: GCA_019593645.1. Taxonomy (NCBI): domain Eukaryota; kingdom Metazoa; phylum Arthropoda; class Collembola; order Entomobryomorpha; family Paronellidae; genus Akabosia; species Akabosia matsudoensis. Next base: position 24,311 of record VICI01000336.1, on the reverse strand, counting down.
CTTCCTTGGTCTCTTTCTCTGAACGCTTACTCGTAATCTTAGCTTGCAACTGCTGAAGTTCCGCCTGTGCATCAGCCAAACTCATTCCAATTGACTTTGCCTCTGGATCCCTCCCTTGTTCCATAACTTTTATAGACTCATCCAACTTCTTCACTTCCTTTTTGCAGTTCTCATAGAGAGCTACACTCCCCCGGACCCGTTGTAAAGTTTTCACGGTTTCCTCCAGCTCCGTGAGGATTGCAGACAGTGCATCATTTTCATCGGTGAGTTTTTCAACAGACTCCTCCAGTTCAGACTTTCTCTCAAGCGCCTTAGGTATTACTTCTGTTTCCAGACGTTGGACATCGTCCCAAACCGGTTTTACTTTGATTACTCTTTGCTGCTTTGACTGAAGCTGAGTTAGCTGTGTCTTCATTTCAGGAACATTTTGTTTCATACGGACACTGTCCGCTTCAAGATCCTTAATGAGCTGCTTCGTCAAGTCTTTCGGCTGGTCCCGTTTACACAGGGGACAGCAATCTCTAAAATAAAATTATTAATATGTGAATTTATCAGTCATTCACATTGATGGTGAGTAATAACAATTTAGAATCATGTGCATACTTACTTTTTGTTCAATTTCTGAATATATTTCTTGTAAACAAAACTTGCACTTTCAGCGAACGAACAGTTAGTTCTTGTTTCCTCTAATTCATCACTAATTTTGTCGTAAACATCCTGATAATTTTCCTCGCCCAAAACGTCCCTTATCTTGGCCTTGTCCTGTTTGAGTTTAGCTTCATTTTTCTTCAAATCCTGGGTCACATATTTGAGCTCACTTTGAACGCTGGCGAGCTTGTTTCCATTCGTCCTGTGCTCAGCTCGTTTTCCCTCCACTTCCTTCCCAAGCTGCTTCGTCTTCTTGTCCACCAAATCTGCCAGACCTTCAGCGGGCAACTTTTCTACTTCAAACACTGTTTTCAAGTCGTCTTCCATTCCTCTCATTTTCTCGTTCGCTTCAAGTGTCTTCTGGCCCTTTTGCTTAGTGAGGAAGTTGATCTGATCTACTTTACTTTTATCGGCCATCAACACATTTACCTTGTCTTGCATTCCACTCAGCTCCTCCTCCAACTGTTTCACTTCTCCATTTAAAGTTTTTATTGCGGAATCGCATTTCTTCATAAAGCCGCTGCCTTCAATTTCATCGATTTTAGTTTTCAGGTCGTCTTCCTCGTCGTCCATCAACGCTAGCCTCTCCGTGCTTCCCTCCAACTCTCGAAGCCTTTTCCTCACATCTTCATGAGTCTTCTTGTTTTCCAGCTGTTGCTGCTTCTTCATCTGAATTTCCTTCTCAACCTGGGCCAGGCTCGCCCGAACTCGGTCAATTTGACTTTGAATTTCAGCCTCTTCGCAAATAAACTCTTCCTTGGTGTTTTCCATCTGTTCCTCCTTAATTTTCATCCAGCTCATAACTCCCTTCATGACGGAGGCGTAGTTCACTTCCCCTTGGATCTCTTCTCCGGCGGACTTCAACACTTTTCTTAGCTCCTCCATCATCTCCTGGAGCTTTTCCTCGTTCTTTTGATTAGCTGCTTCCTCCTGCTGAAACATTCCCTCTTGCTTCAGCAGCTGACCTTTCTCTTGGTCTAACTTCCGGTACTCCTGATCCTTTCTCTGAAGCCCTTTCTCATGGCCCTGCAACTCGTCCTGTTTCCCTTGGCACTCCTTCTCAAAGTTGTCCAAATGCTCGGTCAGCTCGTCTACACTCCCTCTCCACTCCTCTTTAATCCTCCCGCGAAGCCGGCAGATTTGCGCCTGAATATTCTCGAGATTGCTCCGTTTCACGTCCACCTCACTCTTCTTCGCGGCATAATCCTTTTCCAGAGCTTCAAATTGTCTCAATTTAACTTCCATTTCCTTGAGGCCGGTTTGCAGGGTCTTGACTGTATCTTCTTTTTGTTGAAGCTCGATCCGCTTGTCATCCAGTTCCAGGGCTTTGTCCCGCGCCTTTTGGCGATTTTCGATGACGAACCGAAGGCCCTCCTTCTCGACTGAGATTTTTCCGCCGAGATCCTTGTCAACAATTTGCAACCGATCAAAACACTTTTTGTACGCGAGTGTGTTGAAAATTGCGTCAAACGTGGTCTTCACTTTTTTGCCTTCGTCCAATGGCCAGCAGGACTCCTCTTGATGACAAAAGATGACGTGTGTGAGGATCGCCTCCGAAACGCCCATCAATCGGCTCATTTCGTACTGTAAAACAAAAGAATACATAATTTGTATACAGTTTGACAGAACGAAGACAAAAACACGTTAATTTGCACTCCAACCTTGATGTCTGCGAATTTGTTACTGATTTCCTTTCCTTCTCCGTTCGCTGAGCGACATCGAATGGTGCCCTCCAACTGGGACATGGACAAGTCCCCTTGCTTGTTTTTCACAACCGTTTGCAGTTTCCTGGTGGTGATATACCTGTTCTGTTGACCATCCTCAATGTGAAGCTCAATTTTAGCAAGTGCCTTTCCAGCGCCAGTCAACTTAGGATCATTCACGAAGGAGGCGCCTTTCGCTGAGTTAGGAGGGAACTGAGACGTCACGGCAAACTTTAAGGCTTCTATGATTGTCTGTCAAGACAGTCGAAGAAAAACAAAGTTTAACACTAATTGGTTAAACAAAAAGATGCTCACAAGGACACAAGGGTAACTACATCCGCCTTTACTTACCGTTTTCCCGGATCCGTTAACGCCCAAGATTAACGTCAAAGGACTTCCAAACTCAATCGTTTGGCCCTTGTTGTCCTGTGGGGAAAAACTACGCACACCTTGAACGTGCAAACGCTTTAACATCGCCATTTTGAGTTTTAACAAGCTTCTATCAAAAACGTAATCAAAAAAGAAAATAACATAGAATAACAACTAATTATTACAACCAACCAAGCTTCTTTTGCAAATTTTACAGTATAGATATTTATGCTTAAAAGAGCCGTGTCACTTACAAGACTGTCTACTCTAAACTACGCGGGTGTCCGACATCTACAATACTACTATATTGTCAGCTTTGCTTGAAATTCAATTAAATTAACTACCAAAAAATTCCCTTCCTTGGAAGGGATTTAGTTTAGTTACGATCCCTGTTCCGAAGTTGAGAAAATCACACCTTTCAGTTTCAGTCCACCAGTCTAAGTCACAAAACAAACAAAACCGTGTAAAACGTTCTCTACTTGATTTTCGCTTTGTTTTACATTGACCAGATGAATTACCGGCATGCCACATTTGAAAACACCATTTTCTTGGGGTAAGCTGAGAAAGAGTCGTCTTTGTTCGCTTAAGCTTCACTTTTATCATTTATAGGCAGTAAAAAGTGGTAAATCGAGTTGGAAGTCGAACGAAGTTGGAAAACTACGAGAAAAATGAGAAGTTGTAATTTATTTTTTTTAACTCCAAACTTTTCGTCCTTCTTACCCGTTCGCATTTCCGGACGGTCTGTTGTCTCTCCCGATTTTAATTAAAACTGACTTGCTAATTTATTCAATGCAATGTTACAATTTCAATAGTGTTTGTTATTTTTTTCAGCATTCTTTCTTACGTGTATGAAAGTTAGAAAAAAATTATTTCAAAATAGGACGGGTGTCAGCCAACTTCTGCCCACGTTTCGTTTTTTTAGTCTCTGTTGTTGGCTGAGAATTAATAATATCTTCCAAAGGTTGTATTTCGTTTATCGATATTCCGTAAACAAGGAGAAGGAGATAAGGAATTGAGTTTACTACTTTATAGCACCATATCCAATTTTTCGTTGAAGAAGAGACATTTTTAAAGTCTTCACAGTCACGCTTCCTGTTCCTGTCCATTTCTTTCCACATGGGTTGAGCAGGTCGCACCACGTTATTTTAAATGGGCTAAACTCAGAGCTGTGTGTGTGCATGTGTGTATTTCCGTAACTTTCTTAAGTTCATAATTTCCCCCGACTCCGACTTATTAAATTTCATAGCTGAATCGAAAAAAATAACATTTTCTTTCATTCAACTTGATCCTCGATACGGTTATTTTAGAGGGAACATCTACTTCACAGTTGGGTTTTGGTTTCGTCAAGGATGAGAACACATTTCTGAACGTGATCCTTAGAGAGAGTCGTTTTTTTGGGTTTGATTCATATCCCAAACCGATTTTCAGCTCTCAGTTATATTGTGACCGCGAGTCCCAGATTCAACATTAAGTTGGGCTGTTGATTGAAATACCCAGTTTAATACCTATTTTTTGCCAGTGAAAGTTTCTTTGTAATAGTAGGTTGTGCGCAAGGCTTTTATTAATTAGTGCCGTTCATTCCAGTTAATTTCAACAAATGGAGCTGATTGATGACGACCCTTGGGCGCGGCAAAAGACTGTGGCTATTCTGGCAGTGATTGATATAGTAGGTGCTCTTTGACATTTTTTTTGTTGATTTAATGAAATTTAAATAATATGCAACGTATTTTCAACATGAATTTATCTCTTGTCACCCCACTCACAGCTCTTGGCTTTTGTGCTGATTGGTTTCGCTGGAGTGAGGCTGTTATCAAATGATTACAGCGAACAAACTGTAGTCTATGTGTTATACAGCGAAGAAAATCATATCAGTATGAAAAAATAAAAGAGTTTTTTATGAGTTTCCGATTGACTTGTTTCAAAAGGAAAATGTGGGGTTTTTCAGGTGTGATACTGTCCATGATTTACTGGCTAACGGTTTTCACGTTATTGAGCTTACAAGTCGTAATTGGCTTCTTTCTCCTCACGGCTACCAGTGATGTATGTGATTTTTAAATATATTTTGTAATTATCAAGGAAAAAAATATTATTCAACACTATTATTTTCATCAGATGACAACGGATCCAGAAGAAATGATCGACAAATGCAAATGGTGGAGAATACTTTCCCAAGTTTTGCTTGTCGCGGTTACAACTGACCTTATTTTCCTCCTGTACGACTGTCTCATAAATGCACATGCTATCAAGGAGTACAGAACAGGACTGGACTGCTTTGAAGTTGTCTTCCGCACGTATGGTATCTACTTTATAGGTAAATTCATGAGCGACTTGAAGGGGTTGTTCCACTGTCCAATTGTTCAGTATGACAATAACGGTGAACCAATCCCACCAACTCCCCCGCTAAAGGCTAAAAGGACCATTCCTGTGGATAACAACAATGGTGGTCACGTTGAGAATTATGTGTGAAAGTTAAATAACTTGCATAAGATTTGTTTCACAAACGTTATCAGGGAAAACAAGTATTTTGCACGTGATGTGTCATGTACTGAGTAAAATATTTATAGAGTTATTGCATCCAGTAAAAGATCTCTGTCATTATCAAGGTTAGTTATGCGAGGTTAACACATTATCGCGTGATTGCAGACGTAGCACACTTTGATGGAATAGTATGACACATTGTCGACATTGAATTTTAAAAACAAATTCAAACGCGATTTGGAATCCAAAAATAAAAACATATTAGATTCAAGGAATATGTCCCCTGTGCCCCATAAACATTTTTTAAACTTTAAACTTACAATAAAAAACGGTAGCCTATGAAATGCATATGTGCATATGCAAGGCGTAAATTTCTGGGCGTTTTAGCAGTTTATCATGTTTGAGGATTTTTTTCTAAGATGCAAAGATGTCAGGTTTAACTATGCGTTATAGTGAAGATTTTTAAATGTTCCCTGTCCGCAATATGTGCAAAAACAGTCAAGGATTTAGTCATCTAAAAATAGTGGGCTTGTTTGGCTTTCAAAGAATACTTTGCAAACTGAAATGTCATTTTTTTATATTGGATTACAATATTCAATCGCTACAGAGTAAATTTGATAAGTGGCAGACAGATTTATATAGGGCAAAGGATAATGGAAACGCAGATTATTACAATATTTTAGCAGGTTTTTAGCACTATGAAAAACGTTTATTCACATGTTTTGTATTGTAGCAACTTTCTAGCAGTTTCATCCTAAGTTTTTTTTTCTTTTTCCATCACAAATCTTTAACATGACTGAGAACATTTTTGGAACACTCGTGGTGAAACTAAAAACGTGATGCTAGTATTTCATCCATGCAAAATGCGGGCAACCGTCCAACGTGACGTCTGTAAAAAAAGTCGTTACCGTATTGTAAACCATAGGATTATCGTGGTTGCAAGAGCTGCTCAAAACCCGAGTGGTATGTAGCAACTTTTCCACTTGCATTTTCTGACAGGGGAATTTAACTGATATTAAATACAGTAGAGGCATTCATTCTCATGTGCTCCTGTGACAAGAAAAAAAACTTAAAATAACTTCTGCATTTACGCAAAACCATTTTGACAACTGTCAGAAGGAAGAGAAATTAATGTTGCCAAAATTTATGCAGACTTTATTCAATACAGTTGACTCTCTAAGAGACAGATTGACCACCCACTTGCTTCAAATATATTCTTTTCTCGTGTAAAACTTAAGAAAACTTTATCAACTTCCTATAAAATTGAAACTTAGGGCAAGTGCGTCATCGTATGTATATACATAAATGCGTCCCTGTCCACACATGTGCACTCTAACTTAAAACTGAAAATTGGTTCCCAGTTTATATGGTACGTCCATTAAAAATAGTCATTACAATAACTGACAGGTTTCAATAAATCAATGTTTATAAAATTATTTTGACAAATTTGTGGTATAAAATTATGTATTTATTTTCTTGAAATATTTTTTTTTTTGTTTTTATATATTATAACAAAGTATCAAGGTCACTGACAGTGACTTCGATCCGTACTCTGATTAGCGTTAATTGTTAAAATAGTTTTACACGTAGAGACTGACGTGACTTACATGCTTCAAGTCTTATAAAACTTTACAATACGTTACACGCTCATGAATATATATTCGTTACGGTAGAGCAAATTTTAATGTAAAATGAATTTATCCACTTAAATAACGTATATACTTATAGCATTGATTGTGTTAGAAACTCATCGATTCAAAATAAGTCTGACGATTAGGCTCGTTCATATAAAACCCAAATCACTGAGGACTATATTTTCATTTTCAGAACAATTCTGTGGCCTTTCGCATATTTCCAGGTTTTCGTCATTAATTACTGTTCGATTCGGCCCATTCTTGCTTTAGAATTAAAAAAAAAAAGAATTTACAATTGCAATTTATATCTACACAATTCACACTTAGGTATACATTTTTCATATGTTTTTGCGTTATATTGTTGTTAAATTAAAATCTTGTCTTTTTATTTCTTTTAATAAGAATATGTTTTAAATTAAAATGATTAATGTTTTGACTTGTTTCATGATTAATTAAAGAAAAACTCGTACGCATACAAAATATAGAGCTATATTAAATTGACTACATGGGCCAAACAGGAGAACGTTGTTTGGTTGCACATTTGTTTAGAGCAACAGCAACAGAGCGACTACTCCAACAAGTCCATTACCATGTCCAACACTGCTTTGGCACTATTTTCAGGTGTGAGTAAGAACTCCAAGTAAGACCGCTTGTATGGAGAAATTGACGACTCAACGTTTCGTTGTAAGGTCTGTTCAATAGCTTCTTTCATACATAGCGCCCTCTCCCTATCTAGCCACTGCTGAATAGCCCTCTCCGTCCTTAGCGTTTTAATTCTTTCCATTTCACCCGAGTCGCGTTTCGGTGCAAACAGTTTCACCTGGAGAAATAGGCGGAACTGCTCTTGCACTGTTTTCGTTCGGTTCTGAGATAACCGTTTAAGGAGCACTTGACGATCATGTTCACCGAGAAGAGGTGTACTACCGTCCGTACCGTTATTCAGCAAAAGCTGTTTCATCGCATTTTCAAAGTCAGTTGTGAGCAGGGTTTTAGATGATGAGCGTCCCAAGCTAGGTGACAAATGTGGGATCGGGTGAACGTAGACCAGGACTGATGATGGGGATGATGACGGAACACATGCCGTGTCTGATGAATTCCCACGTGTGACTCCACTGGAATGAGAGCTGTTATCCAAATCATCCATACTTTGCACGAGCACAAGCAAGTCCGACATGTCTTGTTTGTCCCAGTACGACATAGCTTGGAGAAGGGCGAAATATTTGTGAAGAAGTGGCACTTGACTGTGACGCATGTAGTTTTCCACCGTGTGCATACTAAATTTGGGCATGACCGAGACAAAAACTGAAAAGAAAATGGGGAAAACGGGTGATTAGACGTGCAGCACGAGAAGTAAAAAATGTTTATCATTTATTGGATTAGTCAACTAAGCGTATTTTTTTGTGAATTGCAGTCATAATCAAATTTTGACATGATCCTTGAAGACTTTCTCATACTGCTGTTGCAATTCCTGCACGACTTGTGAGCTAACAAGATATGGCTCGGCTTACTGAGACTATAGCTATCGTCAAGTGAAAGTTGAAGGCTCTTGGGATTTTGTACAAACCTTTGACATTACTTCCATTAGTCGCGTATTCTGAAGCCTTCCAAGTAACATAGGAAAGCGGAATGCTGTCCTCGAACGTGGATGAAGTTTCAACGCAAGGAAACTCGAATGGGGCTGAGAAATTTGGGGCTGCTGTAGTTTCTTGGACAAGAAGGACGCATGACTCATCATCCAACAAGGCTGAGTAGAACGCAAAGCCTTGTCCCTGTGTAAGCGATTTACAAGGATCCTGGATCTGGAAATGCGACCATTTCAGATGGCTACTTGCTCGTCTTTTCAAGTTAGCCGAACGACGGATTTTCAGCTGAAAAACGGAATAAGATGCATAGAATTCGGATGCAAAAAAAACATTAGGAGAATCATGATTGTTTTTTCTTACTGGAGTTTGGCTGGCAATTAGTTTAAGGGTTTCTAAATTAAGAGTTGTAATGTGATTGTAAGTAGTTTCCAAATCTCGACTCGCCCCATTCGTAACACAGTCGAGGTTCATGCTCGCCTTCCTCTTTGGCTTGCTTGGGGGATTATTCGGGTCTGGATTTTCAGGGTGGAGATGAGCCAACGGTTGTTTAAGAGCATCCGTTTTAGCCTCCAAGTCTATTCCTGGGTTGGTGAAAACTTGTGTGAAACTTGGGGCGACTCTGTTTTGCCGTGTAGGAGGTGGAGGTCTCGCTGGTCGAACAGTTCCACCATTTGGAACAACACCAACACGAGTAAGTAAATCAAGGGAGTGGACTCTTGGAGGAGGAGGCGGTGGAGGCCGGGCAGCAACAGTTCCGTACGGTTTTGCAGTCGATAACTTAAGCTGGCTCAGTGCTTGAACAGCTTTTGTCGGCGAGGGTGTTCTGCTTGTTGAATGATCGGAGAGTCCGTCCTGGGAACCCTGTGCGGCGCTCATTCGGCTCGTCTCAGTCTTTGCTTGGCAGTTTCCGAAGTCATACTTGCTGCCCGATTCCATGCCATCCTTTGAGCCAAATCTAAGGAACTTTTTGATTGACGATGAGATTTTATGTTTCTTCGAGCCCTTTTCTTTTCCTTCGTCTTCGTCACAGGCTCCCTTTTCTTTGTCGTTCAAGTTTATGTCAATCTTTGACAGTTTGTGTAATACTGGACCGAGACCTTTGAACTTCATTGAAGTTGGCGTTAGTGTTGCATATACTTGCGTTCTGGCCATGCTAACTTCATCTGTGGACATGGAACGTTTGTACGCACTGCTATCTCCGGATGGTGACTTTTCCACAACGGAATCTTCAATTATAGGATTACTTTTATTCTTATACGCTTGCACATGATGACTAAATGCAGCACCAGCCTTCTTTCCGATCGTGCTGAAAAACTGGTTCACTTTTCGTCTCGTCTTGGGACTCGCGGAGAAGGACCGCTCTCTGTTCCCGTCCGGGAACCGATCAGGCGTTGGGGAGCGCTCTCGGAGGAACGACTCCGAGTCTATTTTCCGAATCCCGATAAATTCGATCCCGTCAGGTCGTCGCTGAACTACTTTCTCCACATCCTCCTCTCCATCCGAGTCAAGTGCACTTTCACTTTGAAAGTTATAACTGCCCGCTACAGATTTCCCGGTGGCTTTCACTTTGTTATTATCCATTATGGCGGCACAGTCATCGTAAATATTTTCATCTTCGTCATTTTCATCCTCCAGAGGAACACAAGTTTCTTTTTCGTCCTTTTCTTGAGGAAAATGCATAGGATTCCTGTAAAAGCTAACGTCATCGTAGAGTCCTTCCGTGGATATTGTAGTGCTATGGGTGTTTGCGTAAAGGCTGTTTTTCATATTCGGGGCAGCGTCTGGACAAGCATTGCTAGCAGATGGAGGCATAGGTGCGGTACGTTTCGATAAGTTCCCTCCATCGACTTGTGATGTTGGTTCAGCAGTTTTCTGTGAATTGAGCGCATCTAGAGCTTCAGGAATAGACTCGGACGAACCAGAAGCCGACATTTCACTCACAGACGAGAAGAGAACTGAGTCTGGGCTGAGCTTTTCCGGTTTTTTTCTCGTTCCCTCAACGTCCTCTACAGATATGTAAAGACCCTGTTTGGGATTCATTGTTACTCGCTCCCTATCACTGTAATCGTTCTCGTTCCCTGAATCCGAGCCAGATCCAGACTTTTCGTCAGACTCAGAAATCTCTGAACATTTCTTGATGTCAAGCCCCGAGTCCTCTAAACTATCATCAAACTCGGAAGAGTCATCAGTCCCGTTACTTCTATTGCTCAAACACTCTGCAAAAGGAGGATGACTTAGCTTTCCATTATTCACCGATGGCTTTAAATCCACTTTCAATGTGGACTTCAACAAAGCATCCTGTTCAACCGTGGCAATCGGGCCAACACTCCCATTATTCCCTGAACAAATCACTTGCACGCCTTCTGAAGAAGCAGCAGCAGATGTGCTATTGTTACTCTCAAGCCCTGATGGCTTCCCATCCATTGTTGACGAAGCCCCTGACCCTGACGCAGAGTCAACAATATCGCGAAGAAAAGAAGTTCTTTTGCTTGCTATGCTGACGCCAGACGCTGTGCTCTTATCTCCGTTAGTTAAAATAATTAAATTGCTAGATCGGCCGTTAGTCGTTGATTTGGCTGAGTCATTCATTGTAGAGGACGAGTAGCTTTTGTTAACTTCAACTATGGCTGTGTTTGCTGTGTAAGTTTCGCAAGTCTCGGGTAAGTTTTTTCCGTGAATTCTCTTCAGGACTGGTTTATTATTTCTGAGTGCAGAACTGTCCGTGGCAGATGAAGTTATGTTGCTGCTGCTGCTGCTACCCCATTTATTGACTTTGTTTGCAGAAGCTACACTGCTTATGGTAATGTTACTGGATTGCAATACGCGACTCGTTGCACTACTGCTGCTGCAAGGAATTTGGCTGGTTTTGCTTTTGACAGATTTATCTGCAAAACTCGACTTTTCCTTTGAGCTGTCATTAGCTAAAGCCTTTTCCGGGTTGACGGTAATGGTTGTCGACCCATTTCCTTGAGTCAACATTGAAGACGTCGTTGATCCACCTACCGTTGAATTGGAATTTGCAGGTTTACCACCTGAAACAGTTGTTTTGCTGCTAATTGAATTGATTGTGGTTGAGGTGGTTTTGAGATTAGAGCTTATTACACCTTTCGATGAGGATACCGTTGTATCTTGTTGTTTGGCTTGCTCTGATAACACTTTCGCAGCGCTTGATTGAATGGAATTAGGAGCACTGCCTTTGGTGGGGGCTTGAGACGTCGGCAAAGGCGGCCTTCCGTCGTGGCCACTCCCTGCACTACTTTTTGATGTGAATTTACGATGTATTTCAACAGTCTTTTCATTAAGTTCATCGTCTGCAGAGTCCTCGCTGATTTTCTTCCGGATTCTGAGGGGCTCCTTGCGTGTTTCAAACGTGCCAATTGAGACGAGGGGCTTTGAGGAGCCTTCCATCGACTTGCCACCGGTACAGCCAACAATAGGTCCTATCTCAATACACGTCGTACCGAGGAGGTTCGTCTTGATCGAGTTGAAGTTCGTGTTTTTCTGAGTGAGTCGGTGGAGCTCTTTGTCCTCTGATGATGTTGAGCTTTTCTCCATAACCTCATTGACGGAGGCAGAGTCCAGGGGATCCGGAGGGGAATCATCCTCGTAGTCGGATAAACCGGATGGACCGCCACCATAACCAATTACGGACACAACCTAATATAAGAAATAAAAAATTATAGTTAAATAAGCATTTCAGTTTAATCATAATATCCCGCACGAAAACATTTTTGGCTTTGGTTTTGTCGTCTCATATTTCAAAGTAGGCTTTTGCGTAGTTTTACAGAATTTTGCATGAACTGCATGGATTAAATTATAATTTCGATCAACTTTCTAAATCTGTGCGAGTCTTTTAGAATATGTGTAGAATGCAGCATGGAATATTTTCTGGTCACATGAATTTCAACGTGAAAATATGTTTGCTCATGAATAAGCGTGTTGCATTCCATAACATTTCACTGTTTAATTTTATTGTTTATGTAGCATTATGTTTTGTGAGTATAAAAGTTTGAGCCTGCATGAGTATATCAAGTTTACACTATTTACTAAAACTATTTTAAATGTGTTACGTATCAAAAATTCCTGCTTGAGTGTTGAGTCTGGCTTGTTCATGAGAGCACAAAAGAGCCAATTCATGCCTGGAATACATTAAACTCTCTCATAAAAACTTTTGAGAATGATTTGAGAGTTATCCAGAGTCGGAGTCAACAACAAAATAGCTCAACTAGTGATCGACGAGAACATATTTTTGTTTGTTTTTGTGAAGAAGAAAGAAATGAATCATGAATTATGCACTCCGGCCGTTTATTCACTTTTGTGCCTAACTAAGTCCATTGTACACTTGCATACTTTGATAGGGTATCATGTAACATGCACATTTTACATGAGTAATCCATGACAAGTTATAAAAAGGGCGATGGTTGTTTGCTTCGCATTTTTTCAGTGCAGCAACTGTATTCATGATGCAAATTCCATTATCTCCTCCAGACATAAGATTTGCTTTCAAAAAATTAGGTAAAGAGTAGCTGAGATTTTTCATAGCCTTCGTTTCTTGATATCCTAATGTGTCCTATAGCTTTGGCATATCGATCAATGCCATAAAATGATCAATAGCTAATTTAGCAATGTTACAAGCTATAAAAACGATAAAGTAATGACCCGCGCCTTATTTTTTTTCCACCAGCTTAACAACTTCTGTTACAATTTACAATTTTATATGAATCTCATTTTGTCAAGCCGTCATCTTTTTTCACAAACCCTACCTTGAAGGGTTTTACCATATTTGCAACACCATGACGTATGAGTACTTTCGTGCAAAAAAGGTAAACTTCAAAATCTTCTGAGTCAGCTTTAGTTTCAAGACGAAAAAAATGCATTATTTTTTATGAGACCACTAGGTTGAAAAATGCAACAAGGGTGTTAATACAAGAAAGATTTTCGTATCAGTATAATAATTATTATCGTTTAGTCTGCGTTGTCTACCATCCCAGTATCCCACTTGTGGGTAGCAAGCTGTGTTTTAAGTACGTTGAAAAACAAGTCAAAATACTCATTTCGCCAAAAACAATTCTCTCGAAATCTACGTCCATATCCTTATTCCCTCTTTACCACTTACAAAGACAAAGGGCCAATATTTAGAACCGCAAAGAAAGAAACAACATTATTATGGTTATTTTTTATCTGTGTCTCAAACCACAATGGAAATATTGTCAAATAATACTCAGTAATATGTCTTCCTGTTTTTCCTTTATTTTTTTCTTTGCGCTTATTCCTGCTCCGTCGACCACCAACAGTAAATGATTGCATTCTTTTTAACTGAATCCTCAGACCAGTCTTATCTTCTGGGTGAGCTTCTGTGGAAAGTTTGTCCTTCTGTCCTCATCCTCGTCATACATGTTTTCAAAAAAATTCTTGTTAACAAGAGATTGCCATCCGAGGATAAATAAAAATATGGAGACAAAATTCTAGCATGCAAGGTTATAAAACGCGTCTTAACCATTTTTATGATGGACATCAGTGGAGCATAAAAGACACTCATTTTAGTTCTCCCATTACATAGCCCAACCACTTTATAAAAGTACACTATGATTTTGTAGACAAGTGCATTAGCAACATATCTTTAACTGCGCTATGCTGAATCCTATAGTATCTTAGAATAATGTACAACCTGTCTTTAATCTGATACGTACATGATGTATTTAATATATACCCTGAAGTAGCACACAACACATTTTTTCCTCTCTTCTTACTTTTTATTTACACTGTGCGTCTTGTATTTATCACCAGATTGAATTCTTATTTACTTTTGGTTTACCAATTGTACTAAAAAATGTATTGATCTTTCTGTTCATATAAAAAAGGAGAATGAACCGAACAAAGTAAAGTAAGAAAACGCACTCAAACTATTTCATGCTTATAAAAAAGTAGGCGTCACTTGCACTGCACGTCTGCCCTACTACTAGTCCCTATCATACTCTTCTGGTAACAAAATCATGTACTTGTTTCTTGTGAAGTCAGTTTGCTTTGTGTTTGGTTTGATCTCAAGCCCATTTCATATCCTTGTCTCCTTTATTTGGACAAATTGTTAAAATCTTTCAACGACAAAGGTAGTCAAATATAGTGAGCTAGGAATTGGAAAACAATAAATTTGGGTTGACAATAAAGTATGATATATAAAAATGAACAAATTCATGGGTTGTGGCCCAAATAAGATTTTCAGTTCATACAAATTTCATTCCACACAGACATGCTCCTGTATTACATGCTATATATGCTCTGTACCATAAATGACGCTGCAGCCATTAAACGATAGTAAAATTAGTTTTTTGGTAAACGGTGCAATTAGTTTTCGATTTCTTTGAAATTCCTATTCAGTGTTAATTTGCATATGTATTACACTTAAATAAACATCAGCATTCCGAGAAATAATGGTTGAACGCAGAATTTCGATAGCATTGAATGGAAAATATCTGAACGACATCTGTACTCAAATCAACTATGTTTTTTCATGAACGTCCTAGTCACAGGATGTCGATAATAAGCCTCTGACTGACATGTATAATGTACATACATATGTAGCAACGCAGCAACAGTTTACATGTGTCACTTTTTCATAGCTGTATTTGACTGGATCACTTTTTGGAATAGTGTATGGAAAAAACTGTTTTAAGTTTGAACATATTTGTTTTTTTGTACAACGCATGTGACATAGATATGGCTGTGAATGGTCTTGGTATCATTAACATAGAATGACGAATACACATGCAAAAAAAGATAATCTTTTTTATCCGAGTCATATTAGCCCTCCCAGTAGCATCGCATAAAGTACTGTGTCAGTCATATTTGAGGTTTGACTAATGCCTTTTTGAGTAGATGTTTTCTAGTGTAAACCTGACATAAATTCTCATTAACACTTGCAAACCATTTTTTTTATGATAGGATTGTATACAAAACTTATATTTGAAAGTGAGAACGCCTTTGTTTCCCAGTCATGCTTTAAAATTTGATAATTTGTTTCTGCATGGCATGATTCATCATACGCCAAACCATCGTCAACTTGGTTTACTCTTTGCACAAGGATTGGCCAGATTAACTACACTAAACTGCACACATGCACACAATACACACTTTTACACACTTACTCAAAGAAACAAAAAAAGCCTCAACAGCACAAATAAAAAACGACAAGAAAAAAATCCATGCGTTTGTCGTTTCCTTATTTCAATTTTTCATGTCACGTTATTCAAGCCTTTTTTCAAAATAAAATACATACCATAAACCATGTACAATTCATGAAAGAAAATATAACGCTACATTTTTAATAGCTTACCTCATCAGGAAATCGCACATTCTTTTCCCTTTTCTTGTTCCCATTTTTACTCCGTAAAATTCCCTTGCAACTAGTCACAGTTCTCGCAGCAGGAACTGGTTTCCCAAGGATTCCGTTACTTGACATCACTTGAGCACTACACCCATTTACATGGGTACTACTACAATCCACACCGGAAATACTCACTTTTCTTCGATCCAATATGCTATCACCACCACTATCCGTCTCAACATGCACTTGCTTCACCCCTCGAGGTTTACTCAAAACACTTTGCGTGCTGCTATGAACTCCTCTAGCGGCACCTGCACTGAAGCTGACGCTGCTGGTTCGGCTCCCTTCACCAAAATTGGAAATTTCTTTGCTCATCCCAGTTTGGTCACAATTCTCCAAATTTTTGCTGTGGTGACTTGCACCACTGACTCCACCATTGTTGCAGCTCACAACAATATCAACAATCGTTCCACCGCATCCACTGTTGCTGATTACTGTTTCACTTGAGGACACGCTAGTTGTAGGGGCTAGTAGTGAAGAAGATGTGGACGATGCGGACACACTGTTGTTTCCTCTTTTGATGCTGTCGCTCGACTGAGGATGACTAAGACCTGTTGAGCTTAATGCTGATGAAATGAGAGTAGTGTTTAGCTCGAAAGAACTGCCATTCACGCAACCTGCCAGTCCTGTTGTGCTGCTAGTACAGTTGTTCATTATAGCACTAGTTGTAGTAGATCTAGCAGTACTTGATGTAGACTGGTGAGGCATGCACGAGGATCCTACATTACTAGCGGTTGTGGTAACGTGAACATTGTTAAAAATATTTTTACTCAAAATGTATGAAGAAGACTGTGATGCTCCACTATTTCGGCCCAATGTGGATGTTGAACTTTGATGTGAAACTGCACCAGAAGGAACGGAAGAGCTTGTGAACTGTTTCCCCGTAGGAATGTTATCATTGTTATTCTGATTGGAAGTGACACTAGCATTATCACTTTTTGACGGATGCGGGTTTGTCATCATCACCCCTTTCCCTTGCTGCATGACTGCTTGTGGCTGGTTTAAATGCAAGTGTGAAGAAGACAATGTTGACTTGAGCATTGTGACTTCTCCTGAGCTCCACGTTTTTCCATTCGTTTCATGTGACGTTGACGAATTGTCATTATGTTGATGGCTATTGTTTGAAATACCGCAGGTGCTGGTATTACTCTTGCTTCCACTCACTCCTTTCGCTGTGGCGGTAATAAGATTGCAGTTCCCCGTTGTGGGATCATTCGTTCCGGAAAATTTTCCATTGCCAACGGTGGTATTGCTGATCTTGGGCGAAACACTGTTATTCCCTTGTTGACCAAATTGTGACAGAGTTGAAGATGAAAGTATGGCGTTATTGTAGCTACTCGTATTGTTGTTACTAATTAAACCAGGTACTGCGGAAGATTGATATCCCCCCTGAAATCTGTTTACTTTCTGAGAGAAGTTTTCGTAGTCCCCTCCATTTGAAGGCCCATCAATAGCATACTTTTTGCTAATACTTTTTCGTGGAATAATGGCTGGTGCGGTGGTTGTCGCGTTATTGCTCTTGTTGTTGTTGAGTTTGACCGAATTATCATTATCTCTCTCCGTTGTCGAGTGCTCATCACGCACTCGGAAACAATTCGAGCAGATATCTCTTCGCCATGCATTTTGCACGAAAGCGTGGCACACTGTTGACATTTTGAGGCTATGTTTTTTATGCTTCGTAGTTTACGAGTTTGGTATTATTTCTTAGCTTAAGTTAGCATACGTGCTTATCTATTACTTTTGAGCACAAAAAACGTCATTTAAGTTTAAGATACGTACAATGTTGAGCCTTCACCTGGTAGTAAAACTTATTTTTTACATGAGTTCTATAAAGTTTGAAATGTAATTACATTGTTATAATAATAAAATTGTTTTGTTCTTACATAATATTACTAGCAAAAGAGTGCATAACTTGCTGCTAAATCGCGTATGCCTCTTTGAAAAACTTTATGTTCGTTGATAAGATATTCACTCTCTGGTTAAGCTAATGATTTATCGTTGCTTCATTATATAGGACGAATTTTCCATTGTATCTTTCTTTGCATGTCCAAAATAGTAAATGACAGTCGCGATGCTCGTGATTTGCGAGATTGATTCACACGATGATGTCGTGAATATCATTCATTATCATTTCTCCACATCATTTGTAGTAATTTGCTTGGTTTCTTCTTTTCCTCCTTTTAATTTCACGTCTGGGTACAGATATTACACTCAGTTGCAAGGGTTTTTTTAGTTATCGATTATATCATTTTTGTGCAAAGCTTCCTAGCGTTACGATTACAGAAGTTTTATCTATTTTATTGTCCTGTTTTGTACGGCTCGAGTGTATTAGTAATTAATTAGAAGTAATATTATACACACAGTTGCGCTTTTGTTCTCTGTTCCAAAAGAGTTGCCACCTTGCCCTTGCTCATCTAGGCGCAAATTAACAACAAAACCATACCTTGACTTCCTTTGTCTGTTACTTAACACTAATCGAATAGTCGATGTATTCAGACCGAAATATCTAGTTTGCTGTTTTTGTTTTGCTACGTGTATGACAGTCTTGGGGTTTTAAACTTAATCGTGTGTTGATTGAAATATAGTATACGCTCACAGCTTGCCACAGATAGTGGAGTTGCCACTGTCCAAAACGCTTTGGATGATGAACGCATATAATCAATTTAGGACACCGGCACCAATTTTCATGATTAAGTTTTTCCTCATACGTCTTAACAAATTATTTCCCACTTTTTGTGATTGGATATTTCACGAGAAAGCGGAGTCTTTGTATAGTCTATTCAATAGAAACTATCACGAATGTTAATCACTGTTGCGCTTTCTTATCGGTTTGTCAATACAACCAGTCTTAATTCCATTTTACCCATGTTTATTCATCGGCCCTCACATCAAAGTCAACCAGACTCGATAAATCACTGAGACAAGTCATGTGTAGCGAACTCTAAATACATACTAACACAAAACATGCCAAACATTTGAACATTTTGTAAAGGGTAACATCCATTCCCTTTTCAAGTTGGCCGTTCACTTCAACAGAGACATTTTTATTTTCAAGGGCAGATTGATTTGTTGCTTAAGGAGTCGGTATTTTAGATCTCTAAGGCTTATAGATGAAGGTTAAGGCGAAAACTTAGGATGAGATGAGTGTATCCGTTGAACTTGTGATTACATTGCTGCGCCTCAGTAGAAAAAAGTAGCCTTGCTCAATTTCTTTCGAAATGAGGTGCCGAGACAGATTTGATTTCCTTTTTTCCTTCAAAAGGATGGTCTGAGGAGCGTCCAAAAGTAGTTCTTCACAAAATACATACATTAAGCATGTCGTTCTGGCATTATTCACAAGCGCTGCTCGGCAAATCTTTCATGTATTGTCCTATCGTATTCCCCGTTTCATCTACTCACGTACTGAATTTTTCTCATGCAAAAAATCAACAATGCAGACGCGAAGCCGTTCTGTCTATCAAACAAGCATTAAGAATATACGTTGGTGTTCCTGTTGACCGACTTTGACTTTTGGGTATTTTATCGTAATACTCATAAGACGTGTTCATTCATTCAGTCAATTTCTTCACAGTTTCCTCTCTACGCATGTGCATCTGGTTTGTATTATAACTATAATGGCTTAAAGCGCATCATCATAATTATCAGCAGTATCCACATGTTGTTGCAACAATACCCAAACAAAACACACACATTCAAAAACTCATTGTTTCACGTTACTACTGTTCCTGCGGATGGACCTGAAGAAAAATAAAAAAGAAGCGCACGTTTTTCAGCATTTTTTCTCTGTCTACGCTCGGTTTGCAGTTTGTACTCGTTATCGCCTGCTTCGAGGAAAAAATGTTGCTAAATATTTTACAAGACACTTTCAAACGTTCATGTTCGCCGTCTGCCGAAATAGGCGCTTATGAAAAGAAAAGAGTTGATGAGTCGCTTAATGTTAATATCCGTGTAAACTATGCAATCGGACTAAGGAGATCTCCCACAATAGGTTTTGGCCTGATAGGATGCAATATGGTGTTTTCAAAGAAAATAGGTCCTTGTTCCTTTATGAAACTTGATAAAAGCAAGGATGATGATGATACACTGCAATGTTTTGCTTGGGATAAAGGCACCTGGTTCCTCTTTTTGTGTGTCTTCTCTCACTTGATTTGCTGTTTGTGCAAGGCATTCATAAAATGATTGTATGGCTTCACTAGGTTGTTCTTGACCAACGTGAAGACGGCAAGAGGCGGATGAGAAAACGTGGCTTAGCCTTTCACGACAAAGTCAGCTTTGCTGGTTCAGTGATGTTAGGATGATCCTTATGTTCCATTTTTTAGTGAGTAATAATATATTAGGATAATGTGTAGTCTGAATGAATCACTGTGTCCACGGTCTAGGTGAAATAATCAAGACAACGTTTGGTTTGTGCCGGGGGAGGATTCCTGCAAATTCAAAATTAAGTACACAAAAAAATAATCATGAGTTAGCGAAAAAAAGTATGTTACGTGCATATTATTGAATTCATTATTCTGAGCTCATAATGGCCTAGCATGAATTGAAATTAGGTGTATTATAGTTTACATAAAAATGTAGCCTTACTAGAGAGGGAAGGGTATTATTAATGTATTCTATTTTGTATGTTTAATTCTGCACTTTTATGGGGCTCATCGGCCGCCTTAGCCCTTAAAAAATAAGTTTCTTCAGGGCAAAACTGTACAAATTTGGCCGAAGAAATGGAGGCGACTGCGATACACATACATTAGGAGAAGTAGGTAAAGAGCATAATAATCATTTCTCTCTCTCACTGTTATTGATAGCTAAAAAAGTTATCTGTCCTGTCTTTCAACTATCATCAAATCAACACAAGGAAAAATATAAGAAGGGGAAAACAGTAAAAATTATGCAAAAAAGTCATCATGACTGATAGTTGTTCAGTGAGTGTATCGTATCCATCATTTACAACGTTCAGATTGCCCGTGATGCCTACATTATTGTGCGTGAATGCTCGAATGCATATGCAACGAGGGATTTTTCTCTGCAGAAAAGGCGACTCTCAATTACCTTATCTTGACAGAGACAATGATGTGCAAAGATTGGCGATCCATAGGCATAGTGTTTAGATGCCTTTTTCATGGTTTCGTATACAGTCAAATCTGTCTATAAAAGGCACTCTAGGGCGACAGAAAATATGCCTTTACTAAAGATGGTCTTTTATACGTAGTAAAGGGATGCCTTTAGTAACCATTAAAGGGTACCCTTTAATACGAATGTATGTTTCTATTGATTTCATTAAAATCCGGGCGACAAAAAATTCGCCTTTAATAGGGAAAGCCTTTGTTAGAGCTACCTTTATTAGACAGATTTGACTGTAATAGACTCAAGCGATTGTCGAAATTTATGAAACATGCACTTCTCGATCGTCAAATGGGATTGCATGGGCTCTGATGAAAAATGAGCTGTGAACGCAAGAGAAGCCCCACGTGGTGCAGCTTTTTTATCGTCCTAAAACATAATTTTGGAATAAAATATAGAATATGGACTTTTTTCTCTAATATTAGTTGTAAGTTATTGCCTAAATCGAACTATTTGTTTATCTGGCTGAAGTTGACGTGAGGAATCTTCTAACAACGCTTTGGTACCAAGTACCTATATATATATTTTGTGATTATATACCCACAATGTGCCATTTCTCTCTGAGATAATAATGTGGGTAAGAGATGAAGCAAGATTTATTTCAATTACACGGTTCATTATAAAATGGCCGCATAGGAATGCCACTCAAACGGATTATGATTGTCATGAAATTTTTTCCAATAAACAAAGTAATTTGCAATAATGAATAAACTTAACATGCTTCGCTCCTGCTTGGCTATAAGCAATAATAGTGAAAAAGAAATCAAATCAGTTACGCATCACAGTATGCATTATTGAAGTTTTGCAAGTATTACACTTGCTACAGCAGCTTTTTTTATAATGATACAGGCTGCGCTGGTAATAAAACCCGAATCTACTACAGCTGAACCCTATATAGTAAAGTAATATACACTTTTATGTGTGTATTGAAACGTAATATAGTAATGAAGGTTCACACGGTTCAACCCAGATTTTCAAACTCGTCGCAGTTGACTAGGATAATGGTTAAGTGCAATGAATGTGCAACAACAAAGTTTTACATACATAACTGAACACTACGCTGCACTGACTAGTTTGAATGCTTAGTGGACTCGACTTGTTTCGCGAGCAAGTGCAGCCAAAACGCTTTCTTGAATCGTTTAACTTAAGTAATGATAAAGTTTGCGTTATATAACTAATGGGAGTGATGATATGTCTCTCAAAATGTACACTTATTCTCAGCGAGTTTACCGATTACAAATAATGAGTCGTGTTTATCATCAAAGATTTTTTTATAC
Source organism: Akabosia matsudoensis (assembly GCA_019593645.1). Classification (NCBI taxonomy): domain Eukaryota; kingdom Metazoa; phylum Arthropoda; class Collembola; order Entomobryomorpha; family Paronellidae; genus Akabosia; species Akabosia matsudoensis. The sequence goes on along the minus strand of VICI01000336.1, from coordinate 2,123 downwards.
TATAAACTGGTATAAAGGAAGGAATGCTTAAACAATCAAAAATGACTGGCAGGCTAAAAAAAGTTTAACTAAAAAATCAACTAATCCGGTCAGTTAGGTTGAATATAAAGGAATGCAGCTTCTGAGTAGTAGTTAAACTGGGGGAAGGAATGAAACGGTGAATTTTCTCTCCCGTTTTTCTCATCAGTCTCGCTTTTCTCGTAACATATAATTTAAAGATTACTCTTTATACTAGATTTGAAAAAAATATTCAGTGGACTTACTGAAAGATTTTGATTTGACTAAAGTTGGTCTTAGTTTAAAGGAGTGTAAGAAAAACTAGGGTAGTCAGGTGGTTGGTTGCTTCTTCATGCGTGCGTATGCAATAAATACAATACGACAATGAACTATTTGGTGAGGATTTTATTAATGCATTGCAAATATTTCATGAAGTTTTGGGCCTTGTACCCATATGTACTGCATAATGGCATAATCATAATTTTTTTCCAATTCTATCACCTCATTCGGTCCGTTCAGTGACTGTCTAAAACTTGAGTCGTCAGTATTGGGGGCTAAAAGTTAATGAATTGTGAAATTACCACTGACTAATTATCTTAATATATGTACTATATGTTGAATTAAATGCGAAAGTAATAAAAACTAATAATGGATGAGGGACAAAAACCGTTAAAATAGAATATGCATAATTCAAAATTCTCTATACCTTTCGCAAAATATGTATCCTACTCAATGGCTCATTGAGTGCGTGTTAGCATCTATTAAAGTTACAAATCAAATTTTTCGCGTTGCGTGACATATATTGCGTTAAACTGTCACGGTTTTAAACACGACTCAAAACTACTATGACTTACGTTACGTAGCTCACGTTTGCACGTTATGAAAACTAATAATTAGACAGTTGACTACGTTTGTTCTTGCTATTATAGCGTCTAAAGGAATGGTTTAACGGTGACACGATAACTTTCTTAATTACTATTTTTGAAAAGACTGTGGAATCGGCGAAAAACTAGGCACACCAGTGCAGCGTCCTAGGCATAAAATATTGGTAGTAAAACTATGATAATCACAAAATATTAGACAGAGTAACGGAGAACTATTAGGTCTAATACGTTACGTAAATCCAATTAGCTAAGTTGGAACAACCTATCTCTGTTCCGGCTTCTAAATTGGTGTCACATTTAGGTTTACTACGATCCCTACCAATACGTATTATTGCTGTGAAAGTAGTTCTGAATGTCTCATTCAGATAAATAAGCTACTAGAATGTGCATAGATAATTCGTTATTGCGGTTGTTGGGATGCATTTTCGATTAGATAAATAAGCGATAGAGAAAAAAAATCTGCATTTCCTTGAAGCTCTCAACTACTTAGTCAATGAAGTTTTTAAGGATACAATTTGTGGTTATTGCATATTGCATTGTGCCGGCGGAAGTTGAAATACTTTCAAGAGGGTATTGCAACGTATTGAAATCAAACGAGACGATATATCTATTATGCAGGCTAAATGATACAATATTTAAAAGTTGACAGAAGATGAGGCAAGGATGTTAATCTCCGCATTTGATAATTACTATGCGCAATAAAAGATAAAACTTATCTACGCGAATGAGCTATAATTTTTCTTGAAACCGACTAATTTTCCTTGTTTTATATTGCGTTCGTGCCTCGCCTCCCGGTTATGCAACCTGCCAACCTGCCTGCATGTACTTTAAATCGCATCATACTGTCAGCATGGTATCACGATCATTAAGACTTTTCCTGGTCCTAAGTACCGTGACATTTGCATGCCACATAGTCTGAAGATGACCAAACCAACACAGCCCTGATTTGATTGTCAATACTGCTTAGCTCTTTACGCTTAAAGTTAATAAAATGAATCCGTGACATGTCGCATAAAACAGTTAGTTCAATATTTCGAAAATCATGGCTAAGAAGAATCGATAACTCGCTTTGACAGCCTGAAACATGCACAGCTCCTTTCTATTTCTGGCAGAAAAGCTGCGGTAATTCTGCTCGATGACCTTTGAAAGACTATCCACTAAGTCTTCACTGTTTTACTCATATCCTTTAACAACAACTAATGAATAATAACAATTATCCGCAGATATTTGTTACATCACGAT
>VICI01000335.1:0-42774 GCA_019593645.1 Akabosia matsudoensis | reverse complement strand
CAAAAAAATACTGAAACTATTTAGGTTCAGTACGTTTTTTCCTTGGAAATTTCACCGTGTTACGGTTACTAACCAGTGACCTCTTCGAATTTTCTGACCTGAACCCATAAAGTTTACCCATTGTATTTGTTTTGTGAAAATAAATTTGTTGAACAAACCTTGTAAGAATTTTTTTCTTTGTTGATACGAAAAACGTTGACAACTTTAAAAAATCCTATCGTGAAGATGTACATTTCCTATGCAAAAAAGGGCGTCTTTTGACGCCAATTTTGAGGGCTTGCGCGGCTCCTCAATTTTTTGGGACCTGAAGAAAAAATGTAGAGAAAGGTCGGTTCTATAACTGAGCGAAGTTGTAGAAAATTGAGGGACCGCGCACACCTCTAAAAATGCCTGGCCGTTTTGCTCATTGACTTCCATTACCCTTCTTTGGAGCACGGAGCAGCGCTTCCCCAAGAAATTCGTAAGCATAAAGGCTCCAATTGTTGTGTGTGCAGGTCGGGTAACATAGAATTGGTCTTGCGATTGCCCAGGTCAGGGTTCGTCCCTGGAGAAAGATTAGATGCAACATGTGAGGTTAGCAATAACACCAACAAGAAAATAAACGGAATGCAGCTGACAATCGTACAGCAGACCGAATTCCAAGCTCAGGGAAGGTCTAGACTTTTAATTTTAGTGGTTTACCAGGAAAATGGGCCGGAAGTTGATAGAGGAGACCATGAAATTTGGATCCCGCGTGTACAAAGAATTCCTCCAGTGCCACCAACGAGACTGGGCGGAATATGTCGCATAATTGATGTTCAATATCTTGTCAAGGTTGAGTTGAAAGTGTCAGGTCTAAGTTTGTCATTGGATGATCAGTTTCCTATTTGTATTGGAACAATTCCGTTGAGAAGTACTTTAGATGAGTTGAATACAGTCAACAATGGCCTTCCAACGCCGTTTGCTGCGGCACCGAATACCAGCAGCAGCGTACGAATGGGGGTTCCAGGTGGTGTGGGACACCACTAGACCGGGATTTGACTGGATGTGAAGGTGCCAGGACCTGGTTATCACTGACCAAAACGTGGAAAATTATAAGTTAATAATAATAAACGTGGTCTCCGGAGTGAAACTCAAGGATTTGGTAGAAATGTTGGAAATAAACTTCAAATTCAAACACTCGCACTCGTGATACCTATTATGTATTACTTAACCCTTACGAAATTTCATTATTTGGAAAACTTACACGTTGTAAGCATGTTATGCAGCAAAAAAGTCTGTTCTCAGTATGAAAATCATAAAACGGCAAGTAGCCTGCATTGAATGCAAAAGGGTTACGCGGTCAGCCATGATTTATGATACAGTTAGTGCAACTATGCAGCAGTTGAATATGAGATTGAAATTGAGTGGTAACCGGGAAACTAAGCAAAGAACCAATAAAAACAAATCAGTTCTGCACGGGTGCTCAAATAATGTGAAACGAGTTTTTCATTACCATAAACGATCACAACGCTTGCTTTTAGAACTTTGCAGTAAATTGTAAACACAGGTGACGAAGGACAGGAATGATGGATCCTCTACTGGGCCACGGATGTGCTAGTCGGCCGAGCAAGTTGGTGTACCCGAAATTAAGTCGCGATATGGCTGCTGCCATGCTAAGCTTCAATTCCCCTCGACAAGAAAAAAAGCAAGATGACAGTGATAATACCACCGACTATGATTCTGATGGACTTGAAATCACTGGAAAAGCTCGCTTTGGAAAAGTATGTGATTTCTATTCCGCGTCCATCCCCTTCAAAAACCTCCTCAACTTGTGATCTTTTATAAATCTACTAAAGATAAGTCTCATTTAAATCTTGGTTTCCATTTAAAACAGGCAACAAAATCAAGCAAGAAACGTATTGGCTTTACCGACCCAAGTGACTATGAGCCCTTCGAAATGCCGAAATTCGAAGATGTCCACACTACTTGGCCTGGGTTTGTTCATGAACCAGTTCCAGACTGGGAATGGAAGTATATGATTGCGAAACCATACCCACGGTCAATCGGTCAAGGTCAACTGTCTCAGAGCACGCTTGTACAACCGACCAATTCAGTCAATTCGGTGTACATTGATGCACAGGCGGATCGAGCCAATTCTAATGTATCCAAGTCCCAATCCAAGCAGTTAAAGAAAAAAGTATCAAAGGGCAACCGGAAGTCAACAGGAAGTATATCAATCCAGCGTAATGGAAGCTGCATCAAATAGCCCCATAGAATAATCAGCCACAACACTACTTACCTAACTGAACTTGAAGCATGAAACGATGCGAAAGGGAAGTTTAATGCAAAGCCCTATCACACTTTAAACTCAAATTGGCATGTTATAAAAATAAAACATTTTCACTTAAACAAAGCCATTATTTGTATTGTTTGTTTAATGTTTCAGTTAAGAAGTGAGATTTAAAGTCACAAAAAGATCGTCATTAACAAGATCATCATGAAAAAATTAACCCAGAGTCAAGAGTATTTTTTAGTCACAAGCTTCGAAAATCATCATTCCATTCCTGCTAAAGCAAATAAGCCATGTCGGATCCGTTCATCTTTACCTTTTCCTTATCTTTCATTAGAGAATTCCAATATTTCGTTTCTGATTAGCAACATTTTGACAATTCGCTTCCCACAGGAAACCATTAGTATGAAGTGCATTTCATCAATCGCTTTTTCTAGAACTGTATAAAACTATAATACGTTTAAATAATTTCCAAAACATGATTCGCTGTGTATTTACAGTTGAAAAACATAAACACAAAATGTACAGTAAAAGTTTACAACTGTTTTACTATCTTTTTTCGCTGCCGCCTTGGCTGTCTCTGTGTATTTTGTAGCCTTTGACCTTCTGGTGGCGACGGCGACGGCGTCTCTGCTATCACGTTCTTTTCCGTTTCAGTTGAAGAAGAGGCTGATTCCGACGCTGATATTGATGATGGCGTTGTTGTAGTCGTTGTCGTTGTTGAAGTCGTAGCCAACGTAGGCTGCGGATTGATTTCTCGTCCACTTCGCTTACCTTCTGAAGTCTCGGTAATATTTTCTTGAGAATCATTGTTGATCATGTGATTAGCATTAGTTTCACCAGTTGAGCTATTGACTGGAGTCTGAGGTAGAATCGGCACTGGTGGAGGAACCTTAATAGCGGGAGGGCCTTTCTTATTCATTTCTAGGCTACTTATCGCCCGATACACTGCCGCGAATCCTTTCGCATTCACAGTATCGTCCGACTTGAACCTGATGAGGAGAGCGCCATTTTCATCACTTCGAATTGGCGGCGGGAGCCGGTTTCCACACCAGCGGCCAAGGGACTTTGACTGAACACTGGCGTCATCTCCGTTAAATATCTAAAATCAAATAAGGCTTTTCATGACTTTTTCATACAAAATCCAGTATTAGTTAATTCGCGAATACCTCAACAGAATCAAACGCGCAATCGTTCTCATCCTCAACCTCAAAACTAAGAAATGTGAGCTCAATGACGTAGTCCACTGGCGCTTGTTGTCCTTGTTGCCAAGCTTCTTCATGGTCAACGATAAGATCATCCGTCTCAGCGACGCCATCCTCATACCCAACCTCAATGATCCACTCGCAGTCTTCACTGTCCCCGTACGTAGAGTCTCCATAGTTAGCGTGTGAGTAGATATACTCCTCTTGTCCCGTCGCGAAAAGTACACCGCCACAAACTACTCAACCAAAAACACATCCTTATCATCATCATAATTCTTAATTGCTTGTTTCAGGGCTTCTCTGTTTACGCTTGTTATCAATTTTATGTCTCAGCCAACTCACCGCTGAAATGTCTAGCATGAAATCCTCTCCGATGGACACTCCCGTCAGACTTGAACAAAATCATCATTTGATTACTTGACGAGGTTACGGGCGGAGGAATCTTGCTCCCACAAAACTTGCCCAGCACGATCATGTCAGAATTACTTCCGTCGTAGATATACACAGCGTCGTACGTGCACTCTGGGTGTTGCTCCACTTCCAGCTCGTCAAAAACGAGTTTCACGCGATGACCTTGAATAGTTGAGATTATCCAGATACACTCCTTTTTTCCAGGATAAGGCTCGGGGTAGTTTGGTGAAGATAACTCGTTCGAGGTGGCTGGAGTTGTGAGGTCAAACTTGCAGCCGCCTTCTTTACAGTCGTGTCCATTCGCGTGAAGGGTAAAACCGTTGTAGCAGAGACACATGTACGAGCCCACTGTGTTCCGGCAGATTTGTGCACAGCCCCCATTGTCTGTTGCACACTCGTCCTTGTCTGGAAGTGGTTGAAGATAATGTCAATGAGCAACACATGGCAATGACCAATAAAGAACAGACAATTTTTTTACAGCTAAACAACCTGTGAAGTAAACCAATGCGAAGCCTGTTTTCTGGACGGAGTTATCTGAAGTGAAAACTATTCGAATCGAATTCCCCTCAGACGTGATCATTGACGGTGGTCTGGAGCCGCAAAAGGAGCCATGTCGCTTCATCTCATCCTGACTTAGTTTGCTGTACACTTCAACACTATCATAATCGCATTCTTGCTAAAAATATTATAAATACATTTTTTTTAAATTACATTAGCGGATTAGCGGAATATATGCTTTGACAAAAGCGCCATAAAAAGCATTTCTCACGTTATTTCCTTCGAGGTCAAAATGCGTAAAGTTGATGGTAATGCGAGTTTGGGCTGGTGCAATTATTTCCCAAGCGCAGTGCTTATTGCTTGGGTAGAGATTTGGGAAGCTTGGGGATGTCAGGGTTCCATTTTCCTCTTCAATGATTCCTCCGCATGCGTCCTCACATTCCCTCCCATTTGAGTGAAGCTCAAAGCCAAACTTACACCCGCACGTGTATGACCCTGTTTATTTTGGGCATCAAAATCCAATTTAAATTAAAATGGTCGAATTCAATTTAAGCAGCTTGGAGCAGACTTAATCGTAAACATTTCAAATTTGTCATCGTGTAATTAACATCTTGACTGCTAATTCATTTAAAGCATTTAAAAATGTCCATGTCAAGAGTGTGAGCGATTAAAGTAGCTAAATGTTTTTGTGTACTTTACCAATTGTGTTTTTACAAGTGTGTTCACAGTCATCCAGGCCTCTGGCACACTCGTCCAATTCCTTTTGGTAGCTGGCTGAGAATCCAGCTTTTTGCACGCTCCCATCAGAAATGAATCGCACCCAGAGCTGGTTCGAAGAACTGGTCAGCGGTGCAGGGGGATAGTAGCCACAGTAGGTGCCCAGCAATGTGCTATTTTGAGTAAGACCATCTCTAATCTCCAAAAAGTCGTAGACGCAATTTTCATGATTTTCTATTTCAAAGCTGTGGAACTGCAAAGAAACTTGGTAGCCTTCGGGAACCGTAATCCTCCAAATGCACTCCTTCGATGCGAGATACTCGTCAGGAAAGTTTGGGGATTCTAAATGACCGTTTTCTCCAAACAAGTCCCCTCCGCAGATAGCTTCATAAAAGGCTTGGAACCCACGATAGCTCTCCACGCTTTTTGTTGTCGAGTAGGTCATTATCATTCTGGAACCGGTGGACACTATTGGTCGGTCAAAACGGAGGTTGGGTCCGCAAAAACGGCCAAGGAGAGGAGACTTGTGCCAATAACCATCGCGAATTTCTAAGTAATCATGTTTGCATCCGTCGGAGTACGGAAGGTCAAAGTCAGTTATGTTGAGTACAATAGTTTCCCCGTGAGTAGCAACAATTCTCCATTCACATTTTTCCCCTTGGAGAACCGGAAGATGGGGCAGAGCCAGTCCAACAGATCTATCGACCACACCTGGTGAGGGAGCAGCGGACTGGCTGCTACCCGACTGGTTTGAGTATGTTGACGGATGATAAGGGCTTGCAAATGTACCCGAGGGCTCGAGGAGCGTCCGGCCACATTCTTAAAAAAATTTCATTCATCAGACTCAACGAAATTAACGGACATTTTTAAAATGATTTTTTTAATCATTAAAAAAATCTTTCTTCTTCTTTTTCATCGTGAAGAAATTTACGCATAGCGGAATAGTTTATGTGGTTGACGTACTTGGACACTTGTATAGCCGATTCGCTTGCGCAATGTCACCCGAGCTTAGCCTTATTCTTTGCCCAATTTCCGGTCGGTGTCTTGAGTTGGGATCTTCACGGGGGAGAATTGTATCCAAAAATGTGCTCTAAAATTATACACGGAAAAGTTGTCGCAAGAGGTTAAGGAAAAGATAAATACTTATTGAAATCATCAAAATGTACTGATTAGTATAAGATTTACCCTTGAAAACGTGTTTCTTGCATAATGCATAATTGAATCAAAGTCATAATTTTCCCCAAGCGAGTTAACTTCTTCAGCAGTAAGCTTGTTAAAGTTGTACTCTTGTCCAATCATTATATTTTCCCTGATAATCACCACATGGTCTTCTCTATCGGGTCTGGTATGCTCGTGCCAAAATCCAACAGCGTGTCCCAACTCATGAACAACAATTCCAAACTTGTCACAATTCTTCCCAATGCTGATGGCCTATTTTTGGATTCAAAATATATTAAAAAATCATACATTAAAAAAATAGGCTGCCGTCCATTCAAAAATTGTAGCCTTTTTACAGACCATTTCGCATGAATGTCAGTTTCTATTATTCAATGAAAAATTGAGCATAAATTTAGCTCATTATCATTTTAAAAAATATAAAAAGTGTCACTCAGAAGCGGTTCATTACACGACGACTTGTTACATACTTGTGGCCCATTGCCCCGTTTTCCAACAAAGCTACAACAGCCGCAAGCCTTCTCCGTGAACACGATGTAGTTTGGATGCTCATCTGTCCGTTCCACAAACTTGACGCAAGTTGAGTTTTCCCAGTGGCGCATTGCCTGCAAATGTTGGTTTAAAAAATCGGCCAATTAGCAAGTCAGCATAAACATCCATCCAACAAAGCAGATAATCTTGAAAAACATATACATATCAGCTTCTTAGTATTGAGACGAGGGCTGTTTTTAATGCGATTTCGCGCATAAATCTGGTCTTCTAATCTGCTTATCGCAAAATCGCAAGCATGATTGGTTTTATACTGTAATCGTGTTATCATGGACCCAAAACGACGCATTTCTTGGTCGGGACTAAAATAGTATAGTAAACACGTCTACGACCTAACCTGTTTGAACAGAGTTTTATGAGCCCCACTGAAATTTCCATCGATTTCATACGGAATGACACCAAAGTCCCAGATCCGTTCCCGTCTCGCCGTGGCAGCTCTCCGGTCTCGTGATTTCGCTTTGATTGTTGACTTTTTAATGATGTCATTCACATTGTTCCTGAAGATGTCCTCTTCAAATAGAAACTCCGAGTTGACTGAACTCCCATCATGTTTGACTTCTCAACAATCAAAAAAACAAAATAATCACACATTTGAACTCATTCGCAAGAAAAACTCAAGATACATAAATGAAAATTCCAGGCAAAATATTTTTTCAGAGATAAGAAAAAAACTTATGTAAGGATGTACAGTTGATATACTTGCAGATGTGTACGTCATCGTCCAGAGATGAACTTTTGTTGAAACATCCGTGAATAAGTTGGTCCATTGTCCATTTTGACGCAAATGCTTTATGCTCGTTTAGCTCTTCATTTTCTAACTGCGCGTGTAGATAACTATGCCCTTCTGTCGCTACAGGACTAGAGCTTGTGTTGCTTCCTATTCCACTAACTAAGTTTGCGAAACTAGTCGTGAGAAAAATAATTAGTGACAGATTTATCACAGACCACGGCGAATACAATAACGATTCTGAACAAATCACTTTTCCCCTAAAACACTTCCGCTTTTTTCCTCCACTCTCATTCAGGGGCACCCCGACCCTGCCATTTTTAAAAATCACCATTCTCCCGAAGTTGCTTTCACCTAATTCGTGAGTTCCACATTCACTCGTTTTACTTTCACACCAAGTCATCCTTATTTTTTCCATTCTTTTCCAAATAAAATATATTTGCAACTGGGCAGCTTTCACTTTTCTGCTGGTAAAATGCCTCTTTTACTGGAAGGGCAGCAAAATTAGCTCATTGTTTCGACAGCTATTTCGGCCCAACACCACTTGAAATGGTGGTGCTTGTGACTGGTGGAGCACCAGAAAAAGATAACACATTTCCTTAGCTTCCTTTGCTTCCGTTGTTCTCACTCAACCTTTCTGCCATACCCCAAAACAAACAAAAAACGTAAAGCCCTCACTACATCACGTAGTAATCCCTGCCAGTGATCATTGTATCACGCACAGTCAACAAATCTGCTAAAACCTAAAATTGACGATGAGCACTTGGCATAGATTATTGAGCACGTAGCATTCACAATCCTTTTCAATGTTTTTTTCTCCAGAGCCGTACTCCAGAGACTTTATCAAAAATCTGAGTGGGACATATACACCCAAGCGTATTTTAACTACAAATATGATGTTTTTTATGAAGGAGGAGCACAACCTATAAATCCCATACTGCACAAGTAGACAAGGGCTGGTAACGAATGATTATTGAAAGGAAATAGGGGAGAAAAAATCATATAATGATTGAATCAAGTACTGTTGTGGCACATTAACGAGATGTGTAAAATGTATCACTATCATTACAACTAGTAAACTGTACACCCTCTGGAAAAATAATATCACCAGTTTGGTCATTCCGGTTGGTGACTATTGACCAGTTCGTCATGATTCTTGCCGCTGTGTTCGCATCGTATTCATCACAAAAAAAGGTTAGCTGTTTGCGTTGGTTTCACTTTGTTTATGACGAATGGTTTGTCCATTGTACACTTGTAATATGTAACTAAAATGTTTGTGAGCTTCGAGACCATATACACATAGGTATAAAAATGCATCCAGAGATTAGTTTCAATGTTTTACATACGAAGTTTAAGAAAAATTATGATGTGGACACATAGTGTATATATAATGTTTGGTTTTGTCCATGGGGTGAAAGATAACAAGGCTCAAAGTATGGTTCATTAAATGGGCGCACACAGTCAGGGTTCATTTTAAGAATCATCATCGTCAAATACAGTGTGTGATTATGGACTTGTTTTATTACTAATGCCTGCAGCTAGCACTTACACATGAGCACGGACTTATTGTTAACAAGTTTTTCGACAAATAGCTTAGTAAATAGTAGCACTCCATATTTTTTATCCATTTGACAATTTCAAGGAGCTTAAAAATGTTTATAGGTTTGTTTTACTGGAAGAGTCACTCGGACAGCACTAATAAACCTTGCCCAAATGTATAATTAAATGCTGTTTTCTTCTACTTAAATTGTGCTACTGATAAATATTTTGAGTTGTTTCAAGTTGACACCAACAATTTGTATTCAAAACGCACTATTGCAATTGAATGTTATGATGAATATAGAAATGGACCACTGAGCTGGATCTACATTTTGTCCGGTTTTCGCACTTCTTACAACTCACAGGCTTTAAATTGGACTTGGACGGTTTATTTTTAAGGTGATCAGAGTCCGCCTAGAGTTGAAGGAACACGAATATTGAATATGTACTGCGCGTACTTACACTGCGGTTTGTTTACTATTTTGGTCCCCGAAAATATATTATTTAACATGGCTCATCTAGAAAACCACACTAATTATGCGTGAGTGCACCCTAAAATTGTATTCCTAGAAAAGGACATAATTATGCCATGAAACGTACACTTGTAAGCATCAACTTGCCTGAAGATGCATATCTTTCCTAACCCTTTAATGCTCCGACCACAACCATCTTGAAAGCATCGTAGAAGTTTGGGTTCCAGTTTCTAGGAAAGACCATTTTAAACGAAAGGTTGAATCAGAGTTTTTGAATCGTAAATTATTTCATCTTTACAAAAATTAGAAGGGCAATGAGTACCGATTGTTTTTATGATGAAGGAAACTTATAATCTTCCTGATTGGGAATTATTATCATGTGGCTGACGACTGGGTTAAAATATTTCCTATGCTTTTTTTCGTGACGATTGCATAGCTGCATAGTAATTCACGGTACAAGGTTTAATTTAATTTATCTTTGGTCAAGTACATGTTTGCTGGAGGTTAAAATGCATTAAGCTATGTGTGCCATGATCAGTGAGATAAGACATGCTTGTCAAATACAAAGTCTGCATTTTACACAAACAAAAACTTATCCTTTTTATTTGATTATTTACACACTGATAAAATAAATTTCGGAACAATCGTATCCGCCTTATCCCTAGACAAGTGAAAACATTGTCGCTTGTAGAAAATTGGGACAGATCCTGTTCTCCAGACATATAGTCCAAGTTGAGAAATCCAGTTCACCATGCATGCAAGTACACAACCCCCCCCTCTCCCCAAATTACAGCTTTCTCTACTCTCTGCACACTTCCAAAACCCTGGCACTTGGCTCGTTGATATCTCCGCACCACTTTGGCAGCCAATAATGCGGAATGACATGTGCCGTGGCGCCGTAAAACTCTTCAAACGTTTTCCGGTAATATAAAGACTCAAATGAGACTGGCGGGACGTGTTGGTACGTTTTCTTGGCGTTTTGCAACTCTTCATCTTTATACAAATTGTCCGCCATTTCTCCGATGATTTGAAACCATGATTTTTCCTTCTTCGAAACTCCATCAGAGAAAGCGCACTTTGGCCTGACTCTAACATCTTCAGGAATGACTGGTTCTCCCAATTCCGGTGAAAAGGCCCGACGGAGGAGCCATTTTTCAACACCCTCCACAGGAACCCTAATCCTGCAGTCCAAGTTGAGATACAAATTTATAAAGTCGTATGACAAGAATGGACATCTGGCTTCAAGGCCATGTCTTGCCACTCCCCTGTCCGCGCGGAGAACATCGTACATTCCAATTTCCTTCAGAAGCCGGCAGTTTTCCAAATGAGATTCTTCCGGATTCGGAGCTTTATGAAAGTACATGTAGCCGGAACACAGCTCATCAGACCCATCCCCAATGAGAAGACATGTTATATCAGTTTCTGCTGCAATCTTTTTGCAAACCAAATACTGGCCTACAGAAGCCCGAACTGTTGTAATGTCGTAGGTTCCGATTGCTTTAATCACATCCCGAATAGCGTCTAAAAAGTCTTGGGTGGTTAGCTCGAAGTGGGTATGATCGGTGCCACAAAAGTCGGCCACCTTTTGGGCATATGGACCGTCAGTGCCACCGGGCATTCCAATAGAGAATGTGCGCAGCTTTCTTCCTCCATTTTGTTTCAAGTAGCGCGAAGCGATTCCAACGACTAAACTAGAGTCAAGTCCCCCCGAAAGAAGGGCACCCAAAGGCCTGTCTGCGTGCATCATGTCGATCACGCAGTGTTCTAGTGTACTGCGAATCTGTATAAGGAAAATAAATGTTAATTTAAAAAATTCCCGTGAAATTCTATGTCTTAACACATAACTTTTACTGCTTACTTTTGAGCAAACCGTGTCTAAATACTTTGTACTAAAGATGTCCAATCCATTGGGCTCCTTGAATGCAGGAAGGCGGTCAAAGTCATAGTACTTGACAATCTGCTTGGAAATAGTGAGTTTCCCATTCAAGTCCATCTTCATCGTCATATAGCTGCCAGGCGGAAATAGATTGATTTCCTTTTGGTTCGCAATGTTGACAATCCCAGCCAATTCTGAGGAAAAGGCAACGCCGTCCTCGTCTTCTGCATAATACAAGGGGCGTACTCCAGTTGGGTCATGGCCAACATGGATCAGTAGTCTCCTCGCTTCCATATCGATGTCTAAAATAATGAATGCGAACTCGCCCCCTTTCACTTCATCCATGAGTGTCTCGATCCCATAGTTTTTGTACAGAAGTGGGATTACTTCACAATCACAGTCGGACTGCATTTCCAAATGGTACTTTTCCTTGAGACGACGGTAATTGTACAATTCGCCGTTGCACAAGGTGTAAATGGTTCTTCCTTTCCATGTACACACAAATGGTTGATCGCCATTGACAGACTTGTCGATGATAGCCAATCGGTGGAAGCCCAGGAAAAAAGGAACCAGCAAGTCAAACTCGATAAAATCTGACCGGTCTGGACCTCGGTGCTTGACTTTGGTAAAAGCTGTGTATAGTTTTGACTTGAAGTCGTCCGACAGCTCGCCACGGTGTTTGAGAATATATGCCCAAATTCCACACATCTACCAATTACAAATAATAACCCCAATCAAATTAGAAAAAGAGGAAATCCATAATTTTTTTTCTAAAAAAGGAGTGTTTTTCAATAAATCCAGGTTATATTCGGTTACTGACCTTCGCAAAATCGTGCTACCTTGTATCAGTCTTTCCCACAGGCAAAAAACACGCTTGTCAAAATCCGGCACACGCAATGCAGAAAACTCTGAGTTTGACGCAACCGAGAGAGATCAAGAAGGTCTCACTTCACTACTCCAGCGAGAAAACGTAAAAACGACAGAAGCCGCAGAGCACACTGCTATTTCAATGAAAATCTGGATAAAATATTGAGCCTCTCTGTGAGAGTAGTACAAAAGCTGGCATTTTTACGCACGGACGCAAATGTAATAGGCTAAAAATTAATGTTGAGTGTGGTAGTGTGTATCAAGCATGTACAAGTGTGAATCGGTATGCAGTGCAAAGCACAATAGGAGGTATATGTATGTCAAAATAATTTCTTTCGATATTTCAGTGTGGTTTACCCTGCAAATGTGTTTGGGAAAAAGTACGTCAGCAAATGGTTTAACCCGATCTGAATAGATTAGGCGAGGAGAGTCAGCCCGAAGCCACACAAAGTCTTATCTGTCCAGACGAACCCTCCCTAGCGAGTAAAGTACGTCAGTCTCTTGTTGTCAGCTTACAGTTCTGTGCCTTTTCAATCAAAGATCATTTTGGTTGGACCAGTCAAACACGGTTAATACGGGTTTGTTCAGGGAGAACTGAGAAACAATTTATTGAGGATGTATTCAGCAGCGTGAAAAGTCCACTATTCACATTAGTGTACCTTGTTCTTGGTAGCTTTTGAATTTCGACAAATAGAAACCCTTTCTTTGACTTTGTTGGGTTAGGGTAGGTTATAGTCAAAGGCTTTAAGTTTTAGATAGCAACCCCAATCGGACAGTTATGTAAGGACAAAGTTCATAGTTTTTTTATTGTATCCTGTGACACAGAGGAAATGACGGACAGACAAGCCTGGTACTAAACTATGCATTGTGTCGGTTTATTCTTGGCCGTAGTAGAATGCTAAAGTATTTTATTGGCTCGGTCGCAGAGAATAGAAGATGTGTATGTACCTATTAATCACATGTCAGTTAAACTAAATGGCTTGCGATTTCCAGTTTTTAACTACCTTCTTATTAACCAACATTAAGTTAACATGTCTCAAGATATCTCATTACAGTTGCATACTATAGGTAATAATACTTATCAACATCCTTTTTTATATGGTTCCTAAATGGATCCTTCAATAAAAATTGATATCGGGTGGCTTTCTAGGTATACCCATCATGAAAAAAAAAACATTTTAAAAAGACAGACAAAGTTTATGAATAGTTGCATTGATTTATAGCATGCTGCATGACACGACATATCATGCGTTTGCTAATAGGTGTTCGCCGGTATCTTATCAGCCTTTCGTCACAGTTCTTACGAGTTTTTTTTTCGCTAGGTTATTCAATAGGCAGAATGAGACATCAAAGCTCCAACTATTAAATGACATTTTTGTATGGACTTTAGATATCTAAACTAAAGGATATACCCTAAGTTCAAACACTGAGACAGCCCTACAAAAATAGAAAACCTCGTTGCAAAAAATCATAATAGGTTTGTCCCTAATCTACTCTGTGTGATGCCTATGTAAATTTAATTCTACACAATATTGGGAATTTTCCACGGAGGTAATCTTACTGAGCATGCTGTAGCTTAATGGCTGAGTCAGATTCAATCAGAGCACTTTTGTGAGACAATACAAGAAAGGGAAAGGATCATGTTAGAAACCACAAAACGGGACCGGCTTCGAAGTGTGTGTCTAATTTGCAGTTTCTGGGTATGATTTTCCTTTCCGGTAAAAAATTGAAAGTTTTCAAAATTAGACGGCTGAGTTCTTGGTTGGTTTTTCGACTTCCGGACACGTTTGTACCAAAGGTTGTAAGTATCTATCTCCGGAGCGTCACTGCCAAACATGAAAGGATCAAATGTTACATATTATAATGTCAAAAGAAAATCCGATGTTTAACCTATCTTCTGTTCAAAATGAACTCACTTGACTTATCGATCCTTCTACGGAAAGAATTTAATGCTGCACACGCTTTCATTTCGGCTTCATTTGAAGAGAAGAAAGATGTTGCTGATGATAGTTAGTGATGATAGATGACCTGCACCTGATCCCAACAACAAAATGATTCATGCTAATGATCAGTGATAGGATGACCAAAATAAAGGTTTGCTCTTTTCTCAGGGAAATTTGGCCAGGAAAAATTGGCAAAAATGATATGGAATGTTTCATGATTATGATTTAAAATTATCAAAACTTATGCAGGGAATTTTTTTGCGTACTCATCATCAAACTGGAGTTGATCCACGAAGCCCATTTCGCCAGGTTTCATCGGTTCATCTGTAAAAACCAAGAAAGGCATCAACAAGCTTATTTGCCTGCAACTCACTTCGGTGAATTCATAGTCGTCAGTTGGAAGCTGAAGGGTTAGCAATGCAATCTGGAGCCGGTTTTTATGGCCAGCCATATAATTTTCAAGAAAAAAAATACTGTATCAAAGGAACAATTATTTCAACTTCATGGTTTTTCATAAAAGAAAATAACGTCAAACATCATTCACTACCAAAGAAAATTCACGTGATACAGCTCATTATTTAGCGCAAACTATTTAATAACTCCAAAGGTCCAAACCAGTTCCAAACCAAAAAATGGTTATTGAAAATTCTTCTTAATGTCTTATGAGTTTATTGGCTTTCTGATCAGTTATGTCACTTCATGCTATGCATGTTCGGTCTTTGTCTTTCGGCAAGTCATACAAGAATTAAGTATCCGATCAATCTTGTATTATGTTACAGCAATCTCAATTTAATTTCAGTCAAACAAAATAAAAACCACCAACCACGTTGCGCGTGAAAAATGCGTGAAGAAGACATGAAAGAATTTTGCCGGTAAAAAAAGGAAGTCTTGAAATTATTCATCATTATTTTCTTGCCATATGTATATTCTTTCTTGGTACCATTGGCAGATGAAATTACAAAAAATCACATGGACCGCTCATACATATTTTTTGTCACGCTTAAACACAACTTTAGATAAGCTAAAGTTTGAAGACGAAAAAATTATCCCATCAAAGGCTCAATTTATCTATTTCTTCACGCTTCACTAACAAATCTTCCATTTTACATGCAGTTGACAGGGTGTACCAAAGAAAAACCTCTTTGCGCATTTCAATTTTCAACTTGAGTCTGCGATTTTTTATGAGATGCACGTTTTTTTCGCTAAATGAAGCTCAAGGTCATTTTCTCCGCTGAATCAATCAACGGAATACCCCTAGACTCACTCTGCGTTTTCCTAAAACAAAATTAGCTTGTTTCACTATTGAGCTCAATCTTTCTCGGCGTAGAGTATGTGTCAAGATATATTTTCCTCTTCAGTTGAAAACGACTTTTTTCTTGTTCATCAAGCAGAACAGATGTATTTTTTGTAGGAAAAATTAAAATATGTTATTCATTCATTTTTAGATTAATTTGCATCCGTCTCGAGTCTCGGGAAATGTATTCATAATATCATCATAAGCAGTATTGATGCTGATAAAAGTCCATGTTCACAATAGACTCATCATTAGTTTCAATTTCAAAAACATGCTTTATTTGTGTTACTGGTCTTACATTCAAGCCACCGGTCAATTATACACATTAGCTTCTGTCTAACAATTGACTAGCTATATAAAAATATGTTGGAAAACGAGAAAGTGTTTTAGCACTATAAACCATGTCTATAGACTTTCCTTGTGGTTAATCTTCAATAAAATACGCCAGCTATTGTTCTCCGTGTGCTGTTAACACTGACTAGAGGCTACTAACAAAAGCGGAAACAACAATTTTTTCAAAAAGATACTTGACATACTTCATTTGACTTGTTGAATGATGATCATTCGTCCATGTGGTTTTATGGACTGTACTCTTTTTTGTATTCTTCTATACAATATTTTCTATTGTCTTGTCTTACAAAATGTGCAAGCAAAAATCTTGTACTCTAAAAGGTGTATTATCTACCTATATATCTTTTAGAAAATATATTTTGTTTTGAGTCTACTCCTAAGAAAATTGGAATTTCTCGTCATCCCTACTTTCCTACATTTTACAAACTCTCCTTCTTCCTTTATTTTTATTTTTAGAACTCATCTTCCTCATCTGCGTCTACATCCATATCCACGTCTGTGCCTCGTTTAGAGGCAAGCTCATTCGCGAAAATCCTAAACGCGACCAAGCACATGGCAAGACAAACCGTGTAGAGTTTCACTGCACACACCGAGTAGAATTGGAGATAGAAGCACTTCCGAACGTACGAACGCATTACACATTTAACCCGATTTCTCTCAGTGTTCCAAAACCACAACAAAACAGTGTTTAGCTGGTTATAGCTATCTTTCTTCAATTTGAGACTTTATCTTTTGGCCTGGTTGCTGAGATGAAAATATGCGTAGGTATACTTTTTTTCTTTAATTTACCTATAGCCTTGTTGACAATAACTGCTGTTTTGAATTGCTTCTTGTGTGCCACACTTTGTTTCACTTTTTATCGACTTTTCATTCTGCCTCTGGTTTCTATCTCTGATCTTCCAAGTCACCGACAACCGACTGACGACTAAAAAATTCAGAACAAGAGGCGGACGATTCATGAAAAAGGAACATGTTAAATTTTTTTTTAAAGATGCAACGTTGTTGATTATAAAACAAGAAAGAATCTCATATTACATGGCTATCTTTTATTTATCATCATTAAAGAAAGCACTAAGCCCTTTAGCCTTTTCTGTTTGTTTGTTGGATGCATTGGTGTTGCAAAATCGATAGACCAATTTAAGCGAGGAAAAAACTGGCATGCAGTGTGCATGTGGAAATTTGAAATATGACTTTCAATTCGGGTCTGTATCATGGAAAATACGGAAAATACTCTATGAAAGTCTTATTCAATCAGTAAATTTATCATCAAGTAGGCATTTAAAGGCAGGTTTCATTCAAGCCCAGTGATCTACGATCATTTATTATCAAATAGATTCGACAGACAATTCAAAAGACCGAGAGTCTTGAAAAACGTTTTTTGTTCGTTTGAAAGACATTTAAAACTTGAACAAGCTCAACATTCCTTCTGTTTACATAGGCACATCGGAGCCGACAGGATAAGAAATAAAACCTGCACATTGTCTTTTGTTGTTTCAAATTGCAGATTCACAAAATTAATAGCTTTCCCATTTTTTCTCCTGTTTTATTCACTGAATCACATTGCTAAATGGCTATGGCAGGAGGGAAAACCTACTCGTGCAAAGAGTTTTTGTACTCACTCCCCAAGGCTCAGGGGAAAAAATGCTTCTCGATGAAAATGAGTTGTTCCATGCCGAAACACTCGCAGTTTATTTTAATGACGGCTTATCTTTGTTAATTTTTATGTCTATTTTGCATCCTGCTATAAATCCAACGTACTAACTATAATGTATAATCTGTAATGATGAACAGATGAAGATTTTTTTTGCTTGGGCTCATCCTTAAAACCCTTATGTAAAAAAATTCCCACTAGATGAAAGAAAGACGAAGAAGAAAAAAAATGTTCAAATGGGTTTTGGATAGTTAAACTGGGACGGGAAATGGAGCTCTTCTTTTGTGTTTTTGAAGTTTGAGTAACGCAAAAGCATTATCATTCATTTCTATTCACGAGGGAGAAGACTAGTAGCGAGTCCTTGGCCAATGAGTAGAAAGAAACAACGTGGACACTTTTGCAATTAACAGTGTAAAAACTGCAGTTTTTTTATTCTACTGCTTGCTGGCTTGTATTAAATGAGCTTATCAGCATTTTAAATTTGGTTTTTAGTGACCTTAGCACATATAAAAATCTAGCTTCTCGTTTTGTTGCACTATGTCAACTGTAACCGTAAAATTACAGCGGCCGGATGGAAACCAACCGTGGGGATTCCGAATCCATGGGGGTAGCGATTTTAACCAGCCACTTGTGGTACTTAAAGTGACTGCAGGATCATTATCGTCTCAACAAGGGCTCGAGCCTGGAGACCAAATTATTTCTATAAATGGCCAAGACTCGTTGAGGCTCAAGCATAGGGAAGCTCAACAGCTTATTATTAGCTGTGGAAATGAAGTTGTTTTTGAAGTGGTTCGTGGAGACAACGCGACTCTCCAAAGGGCCCTTACGAACAATGACTCTGCCGCAGTTCTACAGTCTTTGAAACAGCAAAGCAATAAAAGTAGTACTACAATCAGCTCGTCGAGTAGTACTGTTTCGCAAACAACTATGTTTCAGCAAACAAGTAGTACTACGGCTGTTACTCAGGGTTGGACAGGTCCAAAGTTCACAGAGGAAAGCATCAAAGAAATGATGACATCGCAAGCGCAGGTCCTGGATACAGGAGCGATTGGGTATGGATCAACAAATAGCTAATATATACAGGTGGTTAATATTTTTAAAAGTATTTATAATGGTTTTGATCAATTCAAGTGTCAACTTTATAAAAGAGGAAAAGAATTTGGACATGGAGAAAAGTGAAGTATTGAAAATGCTTAAAGAGATTGAAACGGAAAGGAAGGAAAGAGCACGAAGTCCTTCAGTGCCTCCCCCAACGGGGGAGTCAACATTTGGACTTTATATGAAAAGTCATTACGAGGCTGCAATACAAGGTAGATGAATTTTTCTTAAATCTAGGAAATTGGCGATTACAATAATATATTTTGTTTGAAATTTTAGCGCAAGTGCCCCAAGCACCATGGGCAAACCGTCAGCAACTTTCTCCATCTATTCGCATCCCAGCGGCAATCCCAGCAACCACAACGCCACCGCAACTGATCCAACAAACAGTGCCACTGCCACAAGAACCGGCACCAGAGACTGCTCTTGCGTCGTCATCCCCTCCTCCTCCAATGGAAGCCGTGGAAGTGTCGTAAATTTCTCAAAACCTCGACAAATTCCTGAATTTTATGTATTTTTGATTATGTTGCAGAAAAAAAATTGTGTTCATAACTTGAGTTTTGCAGAAAATTACTGCAACAACTTGAGCTCTTACTCAACTAATAAGCTATACGAAAAAAAGATTTAAAAAATAATATGATTCTCTGCTATCACGCAAATGTTCATCTTTCCACACATTTTTTTATCGTATTCCTTCCTAATTTCATACTTTGTTTTGCATAGCCTGTTTACTGCTTTGCCAGCTCATTTATGTCTGCGTTGCTTCTATATTTGCTATTGAAACGGAAACGGTTTTTTTGTGGGCATATATATATTCAGTTCGTAGTTACGTTATATAAGCTTTCGCTATAGTTTAAGCCTTAGCATTAAAAAAGATTCACATGAACAGAATCACGTAATACTCTAAAAATATGAATATTGGCTTCGAATTCTCTTGTGTTTTGTTGCATGTGCGTTTCCAATATCATTTCGCATACGAATTCTGCAGTCGTTTCCCACTTTCCCTTTCAGATTCTGGCCATTGGGATTCCAATGATTGAGCCTGCTGTTTTACAAGACCTCAAAAAATAACAAACAGATTACATTCCCGTCTATTTAACTACTATTGCGAAGCTATACTTCCTACATCACATTTTTCCTTTGAGAAACATTGTACTTTTAAGTTACAAAAATGAGATCAACTGATCAACTTGGTCCATCTAATGCATTTAAAAACTTATCAGTAAGTTTAAGCTTTTTTGTACTCCATGCCAGCTTACGTATCCGGATGTTCATAAAACTGATGATTATCATTCAAGTTTTCACTGCAGTTTTTATTCTTATTTGTAAAAACGCACCCATGATCCCGACTGCTAGTCATTCGTCAAACTTAACGCAATTGAACTGACATGACATGTTTTGATGGGATATGTACTGTCCCATATTGAAAACACAAACAAGATGACAGGCTCGTCAAACTTGAGCATCTGGCAGTTTCGTAAATCTTGTCCCAATTCGAATATTGTGGAACATGACAGAGCGCAAAACAAAATTCTCTCGAGCATTGAAATCTACTTTGTTGCTTTTTAATTTTCACGGACATTTTCTTTCTCAGAATCAGAATTCATGCACGTTTTGTATTTAGCATTGGCAATGGGATGAAACTTTATGAAAATTGAGAGCTCATCTTAAATCATGCATTTTGGAAAAATAATCTGAAGCAGTGTTTTGCGAATGCCAGGAAATATAAAGCGGAAGTTTGGCAACAAATTCCAAGCCATGAGCGTGTTGGCATCACTGAAAAAAGACGTCTCACGACATGTCGATTCATTTCATGAGTAAAAGCTGACTCTCGCCTAGGATGATACTAAATGAGATTTTGTCGGCGACTTAAGACGGCACTTGTCTGTGCACTGTTCTATATCACGGAGTGCATTCTGTCTCGAAAAAAAAATCCGGAAACATTGCAGAGAACATAAGAAGTGTTCAGTGAACTTTTTCAATCTCTGCTAACGTTTTTGTGGTCCTCTGGTCATAGGCAAAAGAAAGGAGGAAGCAAGGTGACCTCCTTGGCTTGTCTCGGTGCATATCCCACAATAATCTCGTCGGTGACGAATAATTTTCTTGGGAAAAAATTGCGAGTGTAACGAGCGCATAGTATATTTTTTTCGCAGGTTTACGTGAACTCCCGTGTTTTTGCATGTAAAATGGCGTATCCTAAGCGAGTTCCCACTTTTGGCGGTGGTTGATAGTGAAGGTGGTGGTGGTTGGTTGGTGGCGGTGGCGAATTCCTTTTATTGTTGTGTTGCTCAGATCTGATGATATTCGCTGTGTTCCGAAACATATTCCCGAGTTGTATTCATTAATTTAAGATTATTTTTTAGGTGTAGCCGAAAATTATTCCAATAACATATTTTGTTCATTACTACATATTTTTTAGGGCGTAATTGTGATTGAGTGAATTCTTGTGAGAAATTTAGTTTTAAATTTTGAAAGAAAGTGAAAGTTATAAAGCGCGTGTGTGTGAGTGTGTGTGCGAAAATATTTTATCTGTTAAAAATGGCGACTTCTGTTCGACTGTCTCGACAACCTGGCCAACCGTGGGGATTTAGGATTCATGGAGGGTCGGACTTTAGCCAGCCGTTAATTATAGTTAAGGTAAGATCGATTTGACAATCATTTTTTCATATATATAAAAAAATCCTTTTTTCATGAAAAAGAAAACTGTTTTACAATGCATTATCTACTCAATGTTAAAAGCCGTATATGTCGGTTATGCAAATCGTGTCTATTGAATGGTGTACCTAATTATGATAAACAGAATCCCGTTTAAACTTCTCTCGTATGAACTGGGTCTGACTTACTGAGTAAAACATGTTACGAAAATTAGTATCTGGGATTTTGAAGAAAACACGTAGTGATACGACGTGTAAAACAGCAAGATTTGTGCCAAAATGCAAAAAATGCTAAAGTGTGGCTGACCCAGTTAATTTCCGCTATCCATCCCGAGATGACTTTTTGTAGGGTGCGATCCGTCCGCAGCATCATTGTGGAGTAAATGAGAAGCACACTCAACACAAAACATAGCACCGTTTCTCAATATCAGATCAGCTCGTGCTGCAAAAAAAAAAGCTACAAGATATTGGTGCGAAACCTAGGCGTAAATTTGTGCTATATGAGGTTTCCTTCATGATACTTCTGAGATACTTGATGACATGATATATGCGCGCAATTGGTACTCATCAGTGTTAAAAAGATTACAAAACGTATATGCATGTTAACTATTAGAAAAAATGGCTATTTCTGAACGATGACGTGATCTGAAAGTATTTTTACATGATTTTTTGCATGAAACTTCAAGGTTACTGCTGGCTCAATTGCTGCCCAAAATGGCCTTGGTCCAGGTGACCAGTTTATCCAAATTAACGGCAAAGACGCCCTTCGAATGAAGCACAAGGAGGCTCAAGATCTAATCCTTGGTGCTGGAACAACACTTGACTTACAAGTAGCCAGGGCTGGATCTTCCACATGGAAGCCACAAGTTCAAGTTCTCGGGGAAGCGAATCGAGCTCCAGCAGGAGCTCCAGTTCCTCAGGTGACTAAAACATCATTGGCAAAGACGCCAGCAGCACCTGCAGCCCCAATTAATCCACAAATCAACTCTCAGGCTAAAC
Source organism: Akabosia matsudoensis (assembly GCA_019593645.1). Taxonomy (NCBI): domain Eukaryota; kingdom Metazoa; phylum Arthropoda; class Collembola; order Entomobryomorpha; family Paronellidae; genus Akabosia; species Akabosia matsudoensis. The sequence continues at coordinate 20,495 of VICI01000335.1, read as the reverse complement.
CATTTTCGATCGTCAATCAGGTTCCAGACAATGTTTCTAATTGAAGACAAAAATTCATAAAAATTTTATTTCGGAAATCAATTTAAATTCTTTCTTTTCTTTAAAAATCCTTTTCTTACACGTCAACCTTTAAGTTTTTTCTCCTTTCAGTTTATCAAGGGCCTTTTTGTGTAACCCATAACCGTATGTATCAAAACTATTTAAAAATTTTAACCGCACAACTATTCAACAATGTTGCATTCAGCTTTCGAAAGAAAACATACACGTATGCTTTCCTTGTAAACGTGCTTTAATTTTAAAGTACATTCTATAGATATGCCTACGCCTTAAAATGAAAATCATTTCAACTAAACCGACACAATAATTTATTTATAATCATTTTTGAGCATGAAGTTGAAAGCACAATAGAGACGGTGTCGTTGTAACTGAACCTGTGTAAATATCAAATTCCTTATCTTCATGGGCATGCCGCGGAGAAAGTGTACCTGCAGATAATACTCAATATATTGTATTGCGCCAAGCAAAACCAACGGGAATTTCGCTATAAAAATATGTTATACTATGCGATAATACAGCTTTTATTCTATGTGCAATGACGATGTTAATAATAAACATTCTTTTATTGTTGTTTTAACACAACATTTCACGGAATGGAATGGATTGACGCATGACTACCTCCCCACCCACACACAAATAAATACAAACACTGATCTTAAACTGTGCATTCATCCCCTTTGTTGGACCACTAGTTTCGTCACAAGTAATTTGCCTGATTTTTTATAGCTTTTGTTATAAATCATGCTTTTTCAAAAATGATTAGACTGGCGATGTCCTTGTGAACAATCAATACAACACACCCATTAATCTGTACAGTGAGCAGAGCATTGCCGAGACGCTTAGCGCCCAGTCTGAAGTTCTTGCGGGAGGGGCTATCGGGTAAGGATCAACTCTGACCAAATATGCTTCATTCAATAAATATGGTTTTATGCATTTCCCTTTTATGAAATTTAGGGTCAACTTTAAGAAGAACGAGAAGAAATACAACCACGAAAACAGCGAAGTTTACAAAATGCTTCAGCAGGTGGAGAGTGAGGAGGGTCCAACAGGAAGAACCCCACCTCCTCTGTCACCAAAAAGTAATGTGCAGGTTATGCCAGTGACGATTCCACCTGTACAGTTGAGATCTGTAGCACCCAAGCCTGCTGCACCGCCAGCTGCAGCAGCAAATTTCTCACCGGTGGCGGCTCCAACAGCACCGGCACCAGTGCAGGCTCCAGCTGCACCTGCTCCATCTGCTCCATCACAGTCGGCACCAGCTTCAGGCGGAAATCCAAATGTGTGTGCGGAGTGTGAGCGATTGATTGTTGGTGTTTTTGTACGAATAAAAGACAAAAATCTACATGTGGAATGCTTCAAATGCAACACTTGCGGACAAAGTTTGAAGAATATTGGATATTACAACATCAACAATAAATTGTACTGCGATGTACATGCAAAAACAGTTGCAAGAGCTAATCCACCTGCTCCAGGAATGGAACCACTCCCAACAATTCCTTCGCAGACTTCAGGATTACCATCGGGTACCGTGCCATTAGCTCCACTTACGAATCCGATCTTGGGAAGTCCAGGGCGTCCATCATCATATGGACCTGTTACTCCGCCAAAACCATTTGGAAAACCGCAGTCACCTGGAGTAGTGGCGCCTATACCATTTCATGTAAGCCAAAAAGATTTCCATGCAATAGATTATAAACTATGAAAAACTGATATTGATTGATTTATTGTTCGCTTTGCATGAACAGCATTCACCAACAACAGGCATTAGTCATGTCACTGCTCCAAGGTCACCGGTATCACGGCCAAACTACACGCAACAGCAACAACAGTCCCAATTTCAGCAGCAACAAATTCAACAACCTGGAGGAGGCCTGCTTCAGCAATACTCTTCCAGTTCCAGCTTTCAACAAAGCTCATTCAGCTCAAGCAGCACGACGCAAACGAACCAGTCGTCTACAGGAGGATCTGGCCTTCGAGTTGCTTGGCCACCAAGCCCATCTGAAGCCGCAGCAAGTGCGGGAGGAGATTTGCCACAAGCTACCCCACCAATTTCGGCAATCCCACAAACTCAGAGCCTACTGCAACAAGCACCACTGCCAAGTGCACCACAACCAATCACATCTTTTGGCCAGAGCTTAGGTCAGCAGCAACAATTTAAACCCGTTGCTCCGCCAAAATTTCAACAAAAGCAGGTACCCTACAAGCCCCTGAGCACTTTACTTCAACCTGCAGGAAGACCAGCTCCTCCACCATCAGCAGCTCCAGCACCAAGTTCAGCACAAGCCTCAAAACTCATCCAGCAATCTATACCACCCATGAACACAACTCCAGCTCATGCTGCTGCCCCAGCACCAGCTCCCAGACCTGCAATGCCTGCACCAGTTCCTACTGCGGCAGCACCATCTCCACCCGGTGCCGCAACAGGAGCCGGCCCTGGCGGTAAAGGAGCCAAGACTTTGTCTATCCTACCCAAACGTGGCCGAGGTGTACTGACTCAACCCGGAGGTCCCAGAGTTGCAATTTGTAGCGCATGTCAAAGTCAAATTCGGTAATATATCCAATTTTCCTCTCTTCTTGTACTGCTTTCTTTGCTAGTGCTTCTGTCTAATTTTGTTATTCAAATTTTACTCCAGGGAGTGCTAAGAAATTTTTTATACGAAATGTTCATAGCTAATTTTTCTGCTTCCGTATTGCTATACTAGTCTAGACAGTCTTTTTCATTTAGTAATTCAATTGAGATGTACAAAGACGAAACATTAATGCTTTTGTGCAGTGGCCCGTTCATAACAGCCAACTCAAAATTCTACTGTCCGGACCACTTCAAGTGTGCCACGCCAAACTGTTCCCGTCCCCTAATGGACGTTGGATTTGTTGAGGAAAAGGGTCAGCTCCACTGCGAGTACTGCTGGGAAAGCCATCTTGCCCCGCAATGTGGTCGATGCAGGAACCGAATCAAGTACGAGTGCTTGAACGCAATTGGACAGAGCTTCCATCCGGAATGCTTTGCTTGTCGACATTGTAACAAACCGTTCGGAAACAATCCCTTCTTTTTGGAGGATGGTGAGCCTTACTGCGATGCAGGTAAGTTTGTATCTGTAGGACAATCAAAAAAATATCTAGGCATATCAAAATAAGATTTTCTTATGCTTGCCAGTATTACTTTTAAAATACGATTTTTTCATAGAGTAATTTTGGCTTGCCCTGGAATATTACTATTAAAAGATTAACCAAAAAATAGTATGGATTTTTTAATAGATAATAGAGTCTGTCAAAAGCTGTCAAGTTTCATCACATCATATTCAAAAAAAGCTAGCGAATGCTATGAGATATTGCACGTAAATTAAAAATGCATAATTTTGTTATCTTGCCAGATTGGAATGAACTGTTCACTACGAAATGTTACGGTTGTGGATTTCCTATTGAGGCTGGAGATCGATGGGTAGAAGCAATCGGCCAAAACTATCACTCACAATGCTTTAATTGTGCGGTAAGTTACGCATGAAAAAGTCTGTGAGGGTGTTGAGGAAGGCAAACTGTAGAAAATTACTCACTTTTTTTTCATTCACAGGCTTGCAAGAAGAATCTAGAGGGACAAAGTTTCTTTGCAAAAGCTGGTCGTCCATTCTGCAAGTCTCACGCTAGATAAGCTGTTTAAAAAATGTTCATACAACTAAATTCTGCTGTTCTACACATTAACGTATCTTTGAATTATGCATTTTATTGATTTAAAAAAAATCTGCGTGCTACCAGAAATTTCTGTTTCAACTTGTCTGTAAACCGGATATGAAAAAAATCTGTTATTGAACCACTATAATTCGGATGGGAAACCTTTTCTGACCCAATGCAAAAATGTATCTGCGTTTCAACAATTTTTGTTTTGTGCTATTTGAGTAATTACACGACTTATACTTTTAGTTGTTATTATTTGTTATAAATTGCAACTGTTGCGTCGGCAGACCATACTTTACTGTTCACTATATTATATTACAGGTAATACTATAACTAATTTCCAAAAAAATATGTTATAACTCAAAACTAAGATGTTAAGATGGTGGATGGAGAATACATTGCGCTGAAATGCTACCTTCATTGTTGCGACTTAACGAGCGGTAAATGCGATTTGCGTGATATTTAGACTATAAATACACGCTAAATCAAAACCCTTGTAAAAAATTTAAGTCACTAGTCATATAAGAATAAACTAAAATAACTTGTTGGTTGTTCGGATAAAAAGTTAGACGTATAAATCAAAGCATAACTTCAACCAGTTCTTTAAAACTACACATATGTGACATAATAAATGTAGTCCTTTAAATTACCTACATGATAATAATATTAAGTCTCGGGCAGACTGTATACCATAATGTGCCTCATATGTACATATAACAAATAAGTCGAGAATTTGTTAAATGTCACGTGTAAATTTGATCCTTTGAGGTTGGGAAATCAATACAATTTGATTTGAATGTAAACACTACTGGACGGGCATCGATGGAAAAATATATATAAACAAGTTTTTGAAAGCAAATGAATTTATTTTGTGACGAACAAAATCATTACAAGATGATGTTTTTTTCTATCATGCATTTATTACGGACCCCATCATGGTAGATGCGGACAAAGCTAATTTTGTCAAGATTTTCAAGCTATAGGATCTTTTGCTTCACTTTCACCACCTCATGACACACATATTTTTTTCTCTCTGTCCACATAACATCCTACGTGCATGCAATTGTCATTAGTCAGAAAATCTCTACAGAAATCTTTATTCTGATGTATTTTATAATAAATATATTGGATGTGCAATAATCAATGAACCGAAGAAATAATGACTAAATGTTTGTTTACGTCTTTTCAAAAAGTTTTTTTTTTGTGCAACCGCACGTTTTTTTGCAAAATTCAATTCAAAGCCCAAATTCTTGTTACTTTGAAATTCTAAACGAATGACAGGTTTTTCCCTATATTTTTCCTCGACAAGCTTGACGTACCTATAAAATTTCTTTTAAACCATGGCAGCAGTCTCAGGATTTTCAGTATCCGACAATTTTAATTAATTTGTAAGCGAGTGGTGCGGACATGCAAAAATCAGCTACGCAGTCAATGACATGAACCTTTAAAAGTGGTATTGTGATGTTGTGAACCTCTTAACGAGAGGAAGATTATGTAGGTAAAATGTGCATTGTGAAACCGCAGCTTATTTATTGGTGGTTTACGCAACAAGCATAATATAGACTTGAGACAAAATTACATACACAAAAAGTAATGTCACATGGCAAAATTCTCTGATTGATCGGCATACGCAGCTAAATATGTTTGATCGCTCTCAATAAACTTTTTTTATCACCTTTGCAGTATTGACACCACTACCAATTGCATAATAATTGATCAAAAAACTGCTCCAATTTTTTGTCATTGTTTACATCTTATGTAGTACTCTGTAGAGTTATACAAAAACAAAAACTTGTATATTTCTAGGGAGGAACATGTTTGAATCCTGCATATAATCGAAAAAGACGTAATTTGTACAAAAAAATGTAATCCAGGAAGTAAGTCTTGGTTTAATAGCGTGTACCCTACTAGACGCTCTATGTGGAAGAACGGTTGTGATTGAATTATGCATGAACGTTTCATGTTCACAAGTTTTTGTAAAAAATGAAGTGATGCAAAAAAAATCAGATCACTTTTAGGGGATCATGATAATGATGAAAGGATTTTTGGGTATGAAAACTTATTGAGAACTTGATGGGTCTTGAGGAGATTTTAGAAATAGAAGTTAACAATGAAACAATGACTTTTAAAAATGTAGTTTATATATAAAAGAGAAACTCAAAAGCTGATGGTTAACAGAGATCTTTCTGCACTTGTTCAACAATGAATAGAGTCATGGAGCTTTAAACGTGTTTCCTAAAATATTCAAAGTTTTACGAAAAAATTCTGAAAATAATAGCGAGCATAACAAAAGTGCAACCGGAAATGGGAACCCGACCTACCCTCCAGAATGGCACTGGAGGTGATATTTGTACAAGTAAACGGAAAAAGAGGAGGGGATGTGTGAATAAAGGGGAGGACAAAGGAAAGAGGATGGTAACCCGATGGATCGTTTTTTCTGCAGCATGTGTGATTATCCTGAGTGTGGATGTACCCACTGCCCATGGTGGTATCGATAGGGAGGGGGATGTGATTTGGGGAGTGAGATCACCTTCGCTATCAAAAGCTAGTCAAATTCAAGCGGAACAAGATCTTGTCACGTTACCGTCTAATGTTAATACTAATAGTTCGTATCTAGTCGTTACAAATAGTTATAAGGTGAGTGATGGGAATGCCCTGAAGGATCCGGAAACTGCTGTGGAGTTGATTCCGGCCGACAATCAAATGGTAGCGGAAGCGAGCAGTTTAGTTGAGTCGGATGCAGACTTGGAAACTGCTGCGGGTCATCATGGATACGGTGGTCATGGACACCATCATCACGGTAGGTCAAGTAGAGAAACGAGTTTGTTTTCTTTTGGAAACTTATGGTAATTGAAGTTTTTTTAAAAACATTAAATGAATTTTGACTAATTTAGGAAACCATTATGGGCACCATGGGCAACACGGGCATCACGGTAAAGAACTTTGGTTTATGATTTAGATTTCATACTGAGGTACTTCAGTGGAACCTTTTCATACGGGTTTCTGTAAAATACAGGTCATAAGGGTCACAAAGGATACGGAGGGTATCACGGTAATCATGGCCATCATCATGGCAGGTAACTTTGGATCATAGAAAATCGTATAACTTTCATTTGAATAAGAACAAGAAAACGTAATCAACATTGTTTTCATAAAACAAAAGGCACGGACATCATCATAACAATCACCACAAAGGCCATTATGGTCATCACGGAGGACACCACGGCAAGCACCACCATGGCGGGTAATTTACTTAATTCTTTCCGTCTCCATTATTTTTTCCCATGGTTTCAAGGAACCATAAATGTACTCATCGTTATAGTAATCGAATACGACAAGGAAGAAATTTGTTTTTTTCCACGAGTTTTGGGACTTTTGAAACCAAAATAACCAAATATATATAGCATCAAAGACAAATTGACAAGCATGTTATTCATGAAGTTTACAAATGGACCCCCATACATAATGCTATCCCTTCACCGTATTCCATTATCGTAACGATGGAAACTGGACTCTTGTATCAAATCGGAATCACACAAGTTTCAATTTGATTTTAGGCACCATCACGGTCAAAAGCATCATGGCCACCATGGACACCACGGCAATCATTACGGACGACATGGAAACCATAAAAAGGGCCATCATACTCACGGTAAGTCGCAAATAATTTTTAATCAATACTTTCGACTTCGTACGGAATCGGCAAAGCGGTAGCTCAGGTCTTAAGTCGACGAGTACTTTCTAAAGATGTGTCTCAATTTTATATAACTTTTTACTTCTCCGGTAGGATATCACAATAAGTACCATAAAGATGAGTACGCGAAGAATCATAAATTCTACGACTCGCACCATGACGATGGCCACCACGGAAAGTACGGAAAACACTACCAACATCATGGGGACCACCACGGGAAGAAATATTATGGAGGGGTAAGATTCAAAGGCGGTTCTAATCATCGTATCTAGTGAGCTCATGGAATAACTTAAGTTTCATTTAACATCTTCCATTTTAGCATCACCAAGGAGGACATCATGGAAACCACTACGGTATGCAGCCAGAAAACGAATGGTTTTATTATTGGCAAGTTTTGAATCGCAAAATTTGATTTTCATTCATATTTTTAGGCAAGTACGGACACAACAACCACGGGAAATACGGCGATCATCATCAAGGTACGTAAAAATATAATCTTTCGAATAAATTTTGTTACACATCTCATAATGCTGGTACTCATTTATTTTCTTCTGTGTTTTACAGGCTACAAGGGCCATCACGGCAACCATGGAAATCACCATCACAACAACCATTACGGGAAATATGGTAAAACAAAGCAAAACATGGTTTTCAATAGTTTTTAAATGATTTTGTTTCCCTCTGAATCACGCTACTCATGTTACAATGTGCTCAATTACAGGTCACCACGGACACCATGGCAAATATGGACACGGTAAGTTCTCACCACATTACAAAATTGAATGCCATAAATACCTCCGCTTTTAATATTCTGCGTTTGATTGATAGGCCACCATGGACATGGCAATCATCATCATGGCGGTTATGGTGGTTAGGAACCTCCCAATTCTGGAGATAAAGTTCACATGTTCAAAGCTCTAAGTTTTTTTTACATTTTTCATATCTCTCAGTTATATTTCTTTCGGTTATACCTTTTTTGAGCAAATAAAATTGTTTGCCACAAATGCGCAAATAGTTTCTGAAAAACGATAAACACCGTGCGAGTCTGATGATCCAATTGAATTTGGAATTGTTTTTTCTTCTCATTACGTCAATTTAGGAAAACCAACTGCATCGCTTATCTGATAGGAAATTTCATATTTTTGTATGAAGGCAAAAATTCAGCGATTATCGAAACTTTATTTCTTAATTATAAACTAAGTTCATAATAATAGTCCACTTTTTTATGATTCTAGTTTTGCTAATTTTAGATTCTAATTCACAATCCACAGGCATTCATATGAAAACCGTACATAATCACTGTCGTGAGAAAAGTAAGACTTGTTCACATGGGTGCATATCCCAAAGCAGTTGAGGAGTCTGTAATTGATAGTTAATTACTTCAGGAAACTAAATAATATGGTGAATTTAATATTTATTCTATTATGATGTGGATCCACGCAAGCAACACACATCATTTCAGGGAGAGACTTAGTTTTAGCTAGTGTTGCTCGCTCATGCACGCGGGGTAATGTGAAACAATGGTCGTCCCTAGTGGAAAAAATTGTGAAATCCCCCAAAGAAGTATACTTTGGAATGCATACGTATTGATTGCATCCGTTTGCGTCCAAACTTTCTTTTTATTATTCATGGTACTTAGCATCCCTATTTACATATTCCGCCAAGTGGTTATTCTTCTGGCAAAGTGGTATCGACCGGATTTGGGAGCTTGTATTGGCAACGTCAGTGCTCATTTTGCGACAGATCTTTATTCAGACAAGGCTCCAAGATGTTCAACAGTTTTGCCGATAACTTTGCAAGGAACCATGCACAAGGAAGAGTTGCGGGAGATCGTTAACAGAAACTGGATTCAGGCTTTGGAAGCTGACAATGTGACTCCCAAGTATCCCCAGTTTCGAACGCATTCATGCCTATGGTTAGGTTTTCTCTTTTGGAAGATTGACAAGCAATTTCAGGTAAGCCGCCATGTTCACAGCTACGCTGAATATAAAGGTCATTCCGAAAAAGTCACGGAAACCGACTTGAACAACTTTGTTGAGGAACTTCTGAACGTACCTTACCCGCCTGATAGAAGCCCTTGGGATCTTTATGTCGTCGAAAGCTACGAAAATCCCAAGTTTGGAGATGGTCCGTTGACCGTGCTATTGATGAGGATTCATCACAGCCTTGGAGACGGTTTTAGCCTTGTTGATGCTCTTGTAGGGGGTCTTTTTGAAATTGACTTGAATGTTTTAAATCTTCCAAAAATTAGCCGACCAAAACGATCATCTTTTCAGCGAATCATTGAGACGATAAAATTCCCATTTCTGGCATTTTGTGAAATATCTTTGTACTTTCGGAACATGGTTGTTGATAATCCATGGAAAGCTCCTGATCACGTTAAAGCCTGGCGTCACCGATATGCCAACTCGGATCTCATTCCTGTGGAAAACATTAAACATGTCAAGAGTGTCCTATGCGTCAGCTTTACAAGTGTGTTACTCTCTGCTATATCTGCAGGAATAACCAAGAATCTCCAGCGGAAACGTGATACCGGAACGCTCCGTGTTCCACTAATGGACGACAGTATAGTTTGTATGACAGCTCTGCCCTTGCCAGAAACGGAAAAGACAAAGAAACACAGAATAAAAAATAATGTGTAAGTGTATTAATATCTAAATTGTATCACGTAACTATCTTCCGTAAATTTGTAAAAAAAACAAATTTTTAAACAGGACAGGAATGATTTTCCAAATACCATGCGTCAACTTTCCCACACCCGTCGACAGACTTAAAGAGTGTGACCAAGTTCTTAATGACTGTAAATCCTCAGTAATGCCATACACAGTTTTAGCTTACGAGGAGATTTTCGGTGCTCATTTAGCAATGTTAGGAGCAAAAGTAGCAAAAAATAGATCTGTTCCCATAGGTAACCACTCATGACTCAAATTTGCAAAGATTACATGTTTCATTTCCTCACGAAATTATTTAATTTACTCCTGAATCCTTTATGTGAAATTTTCATTAGGTCTAACAAATTTTCCAACCAAGCCCAGTGCAGAAGCCTTCGGAGCATTTGCAGGACGGGAAATTTTGTTTGCCGAGTTTGCCTCTGGGGAACTCGTCGGGGATGCTGGGGTGGGCTTTATGGTCGTCAGTTTCTATCCCTACATTCGATTAGCGATTACAGCAGAATGTTCGGTTCTTTCAAGGCAGGAAATAGATGATTTAGTTAAATGCATTGAAGAGGAATTCAGGATTTTGTACGATATTGCCAAGAAATCATAACCCAAAGAATAAATTCGTATTATAGCGGATATGCAAAAGCAATTTTACTAATACTTCATTCAAAACGATTCACACATTGATTTCAAGGACATGATATAAATGCATGGACTACTCATAGTAGATTTTTGCACGGATCACGTTGTTATGGAGCCGCTGCCGTACATTTTGTGAACGCATTGATCGTGTGACGAGAAAGAAGCCGGAGACCATCCATCCTAGCCATGGTACAATCAATGTAGGTATTTTATGGATGTGTTTTTTTTTCTATCCATGCCTTTCCCAGGATACGTGTACGTGATATTCTAACTCTAGTATTACAGCTTTTTTAAAGCTCAACTCAATAGTTTCCTTGTCTATACACAAATTTGTATCCTAAATTTATACACTTCACTTTCTAGAAGTCCTCATTATCACTTTGAAAATTTTCAATAAGCTGAAATTTTTGAAAATCACGTGCAAATTCACCATGGCCCTTAATAAACTTGCCATTGATGCGGTTGATTTGGCCGGAAAATCTGTGCTAATACGGTAAGACATGTGATTTCGTTACGATTAATTTCCTACTGTTCTAAATCCCCGGTCAGATATAGTTTTTTAAACTATAATTTCAATTTCCTATTCCAGCGTTGACTTTAATGTGCCCATTAAAGATGGAAAAATTACAAACAACCAGCGTATCACTGCCGCTTTGGACACGATCAATTATGCCCTTAAATCTGCCAAGAAGGTTATTTTGATGTCCCACTTGGGTCGTCCCGATGGTTCTCCCAATCCCAAGTACACCCTCAAGCCGGTTGCCGACGAGTTGAAGACCTTGTTAAAGCGTGAAATCATATTTTTGGATGACTGTGTCGGTGAAGCTGTCGAGAAATCTGTTGCCGGCGCTCCTGATGGAAGTGTCATATTACTAGAAAATTTGCGGTACCATCTCGCTGAAGAAGGCAAGGGGGTGGACGCCTCTGGAAACAAAGTGAAAGCCGACCCAGCCGCAGTCAAGGCATTCAGAGAAAGTCTCCGTAAACTTGGAGACGTTTACATCAACGATGCTTTTGGAACAGCCCACCGCGCCCATAGCTCCATGCTTGGCGAAGGCTATGAACAACGTGCTTCCGGTTTCCTCCTTAAAAAAGAATTGGCATACTTTGCCAAAGCTTTGGATAACCCAGAACGCCCATTCCTTGCCATTCTGGGAGGAGCCAAGGTTGCCGATAAGATTCAACTGATCGAAAACCTTTTGGACAAAGTTGACGAAATGATTATCGGTGGTGGAATGGCATTTACATTCCTGAAACAAACGGCAAATATGAATATCGGGAGCTCCCTTTACGACGAAGAGGGGGCTAAAATCATCAGCAAGATTTTAGAAAAAGCTGAGAAGAACAAAGTGAAAATTCACTTGCCAGTTGATGTCGTCACAGCCAATAAATTCGCCGAAGATGCTGAAGTTGGCAATGCAACTGTCTCCAGTGGAATTCCTGACGGATGCATGGGTCTTGACATTGGGCCAGAAACTGTGAAAAACTACTTAGAGCCAATTCGCAGAGCTAAAGTCATAGTTTGGAATGGTCCCATGGGAGTATTCGAGTTTCCAAACTTTGCTAACGGTACAAAGGGGCTGATGGACGAGATAGTGAGTGTGACGAAAACTGGTACCGTGACAATAATTGGAGGCGGTGACACAGCAACCTGTGCAGCCAAATGGAAAACGGAAGATCTTGTCAGTCATGTCAGTACTGGAGGTGGTGCTAGCTTGGAGCTCTTAGAAGGTAAATTTGAATGGCTTTCAGAGCTCAAAAGGTTAAGCACAGGCAAATTTAACATATTTTTGTTTATTTTTTACAGGAAAAGTCCTTCCTGGAGTAGCCGCCCTTTCTGACGCGTAATCTGGCACTGGAACCAAAAAATCAATTTCGTAGTTGGACTGATCAAAATCTCATGCGATATCGATGGGCATGCATTCAATTACAAATTCACTGCAGTCACATGTCAATGAAACAAAACGTACCATGAAATTTGTAGCTTTAAATGAGTAATCAATGTAATAATGCAATCGTTTAAGCCGTGAAATAAAAGTGATTTTTAGTTTAGAAACATATTTTCGTAAATTCCCTGATTTTTTTTCTCATACTCATAATATTCCGCATCTTTTATTTATCTTGTCGAATAAATATTTATCAGTCAGTTAGAAAAAGACTACTATATTTAGTAACAAACAAAAACTCCTCAACTAAGTAACATTTTAATAAATTATAAGCTAAAAATTGATAGCTTCGTACTTCCACTTACAAATAATCATTTCGAGGTACACAAATTTGGTGGTTTCTAAAATGTAAACACATTTTTTATACCCATTTTTCATACAGAAGCTGCTCAAGTCTAATAACTAGCATTTTAATACTTGGAAAACAAAATTAATTATCTTCAATGGGATCACAGCAGTAAATTTTTATGTGTCTATGTGCTACATAATATATAAATGTAGCCGAAACGCAGAGAAACACAGTGTACTGATCTTGTCATTTGCTGATGTTTTTAGACGGGATAGTTAGTTCACTATTGACGAACGCTGTAGAAAAATATACCTACTATCACTATACTTTATTTCTTAGCTATACTCATATAAATTTTTGTAACTATCCAAAAAAAGACATAAGGTCAGAAAGGAATTCTACATTTTCGCATTTTCTTTGTTGAATCACTCGACATTTTTCTTGATGCACTACACTTCGTGATTCGTGTTTACTAAAACTAGCTCGAACTTCTTAAACTGCATAGATACATAAATACATTTAGGTTAAATAGTATCACAATTTTCACGACCCGTCAATGGTCGACAAGAGTTTTTACGTAGGCAGGTTGAACATTAAACATTACATTAAAACCTGATTATACTATCGTCATTTCAATAATGTACAAATTTAGTATATTTCACGATATTGTACTGTTTTCCGCAATAAATAAATTAACCTTGTCAGGTTTTGAATTTGACTTTTTCCTTCTGGTGCAAAAAAAAGGAATAAAAACCTTACTGGATGTTTTTTTTAAACTATTGTTACGTTGTTTGAGATAAATTTGAATACAGGTTTCTATGGGATAAAATCATCAATTTCCTCTAGCTGAAAAGCAACAAAATTGTTTAGCTTGGTAGAGTCATTAGTAACCTTTGCAAGTTGCACGTAGCCTTCGACAAATTCTTTGATTCTCTTGAGGAGCTCGTTGTCAGTATCATCAAACGATAAGTTAAGAGTACTTGAGGACGTGCTCCCTCCAGAGGATGCTTCTTCAGGTAAATTAAAGCTACGAGTTTGTCCTGACCCATGAAGTTCAATAATCTTCATAAAACTAACATATTCCATTTCATAAGCGACATTACCCGGGTTAGCCAACACTTGGCAAAAGTAAAACGGATTAAACTGGTTATGCTCTGTGACGTATGTGCCGTTGCAGTGAAAACACGGAGTGAACTTGACAGGGTAGGAGTCTTTTAACTTGGAATCGCTCAAGTTTAGCTTGATCTGTAGAGGAGGACGATGACTTGGACTTGGAGTGATTTCCGGTTGGGGCTCACTAACTGTAGACTCAATAGACGGTCGTCTTTCTGAGCTTTTCAGTCTTGACAGGTCAACTTCACCAAGTGACAGATTAGCCTCTGACTGATCTACATCAACATCACCAAGGTGAAAGCTGACCCGGCCACAGTCTGCTTCATCCTGGCTACTTTCCTCGCCACCAATGTCACTTCCTTCCTCTGAGACTATCGACCACTTTCGGCCACTCTGATACATTGACGACGAGGACACCGCTTGGAGTCTTGTGCTAGAGCCTTCCAGTTCGATCCCAGAGTCCACCCCGTCCAACTCATTTGCAGAGCTCGTCATAGACATCACATCCGTCCCAGTTTCGACAAGACTCTCTCTCCTAGAGTCAAGCAAATTGCACTTGCACACATACGACTTGAGATACATTTTCAAAAAGTATAAAACGGCTTTCACTTCCGTCCACTTTTTCAAGTTGAGCACAATACTGCTGTCTGGGTTTGTGAGTACTAACTCTAGAAATTTGCACACAAGCCGGACATTCACCATGTCTGGAAGTGGTGGCTTCACCATGGACAAGTTTACGGCATGGGGATTTGTAAGAAAGTCTGTGAGATGGGAATTGAGCGAGCTGCTGACGTTTTTCAGCCCGGTCACGAAGTTACTGCTGTTGTTGTAAAAGCTTTGGGCAATGTTCGAGAGTGGATTGAGCATGAGTTTTTCAACGAGTGGGGACAAATACGGAAATGGAATTTTAAGCATTGAGCATGCTCCTGTCTTGGACTCCTCCGAACAGTCCTCCGAAAGAAGCCAGACTATGGCCAGATTCGTTTTGTAGCTTTCCATGCGACCTGGAAGTGAGCGGGTTTGGGGGAAGGAGGAACAGCCTCCACCTCGAGACGAAGGTCGGGGATTGAACAAAGGAAGAGAGAAAGTTTTTCCAGCACCTCCACCTCCAGACTCGTAACCGGAGGAAGAGTGTTCTGAAGACGAAGAAGAGTAATCTACAGTCGTGGCTGTAAGGGTTTAAAAAAGTACATATATATCACACACGCGTGTTATGCGTTAGTGGGAAAATTTGATTGTAATTTAAAATTCGTACCACTTTGTGGATTTGTACTATTGTTACGATTGTGCGAGCCCAGCTCGAAAATTTTGGACCAAATATACATAGTTTTGTTTGGCGTGTCTGGTCCCTCCAGTTTCCATTTACAGAACCGTTTGTGGCCACAGTTTGGAGGAAGATCCATCGTTCTCGAGGAGGACGATGACGCAAGTGGAACACAACCAAAAACGTATTCCCCCAAGTTTTTCAACAGCTTCGGATCCGTGGGCTTCAAGTAGACGTACTCCGAGTTGACGTGGTCACTGTCAAAAAGGATTTTTCTACCACGACGATCACAGTCTCTGTAAACGATCAGTCTACTGGTAACCCTGGGAGGTCTGCAACACAAAAGTCAAGACATCGTTTAAATTTTCGAGCTGGAAATTGAGGGTTTTCCCTAAAAACCTGGCTAAAATGCTTCATATTGCTGACCTTTTGGAAGACGGACTAGATCCTGTTGGACTATTTCCACCGTCAAAGTCCAAGCGATGAATTGGAAGACCATAATGGCATCTTCGAGTCTTACAACAATGATCTACGCCAGGAGCAACATCTGAACTGGGCTCAATATTTGTTGCTTCCGCAATCAAATTTTTCAACTGCGTGAAAAACTTTGAAAACGGTCCTTTACTCCCTCCAGCCGACTGAGCACCTGATGTACTCTCACCACCAGGCCCTCCTCGTCCACGCCCCGGACTACCACCTCCATCTGCACCTGTCTCCGTCGCCTCCACCCTCTGAATTTGACTACGTTTCGGGGACAATCCATACCCCGGGAATTCCATACTTTAACAACGCCCGCTCTAATTTACTTTCCTCATTGAACCTCACAATGCTCACCCTCTGGGAATTTTCTAACTTCCCCAAGGGGAAGCATAGAAACGGATACGCCGACGAAGAAACCGGGGAACTCTTCACCCAACACATTCACACTTTCAAAATATACTCACAAACTTCCAAAAATCCCACAAAAAAAATCTTTAATTTCTCACTAACAAACAAATTCCGCACCGAAACGTAAAAGAAATAATTCTTTTTTTGTTTTCTTCTTTCATTTTTGTTCATTTCATTCGCATCTTGTCCAGAGTTTCCAGAACATCTGACCAAAAACAACAATTTCTCGGACCTACCTACCACGCGTCCAAGATCAAGGCTTGAATCTGACTGTTGGCCAGCAGGATGGAGCAGGTGATCTCATTTGTTTCCTTGTGAAAATCATGTGCTGTTTGCTTTATCCCATAAACTTGTTTTACAAATCCCAAACCACAGAACAAATTTAACTTTCTGCGCAAGTCAGATAAAAAAAATTGTAGCAAACAAACAGTCCCGTGCCGTGTGTTTAACTCAACTCTCAATCTCTTCTCTTTTTTGGCTGCGGATGACGATGACGTTCTTTTTTTCCTTGTTGACGATGATCACACGTAAAAAACTGTTTTTTTTCAAGACCAGTCTTGTGACTATTTTTTTTGTACTGCTCAACATACAAACTAAATAGAGATTCCGGCTCGTCACATTATTAATCAAAAGACTAGCGATTTGTAGGGCAATTAAGATAACCACAGAGAAAATGAGGATGAACCTGTAGTCCAATTTATTACGTTTAGACAGTTGGCATCACATGACAAGCGTTTTCATATGACTCTCGTCTCCCGGAGAAGTGGACACATGATCCAGCTGTGTTCTGCGTTGGGAGCGTGGTGAAAAAAAAGCTCACGCGCTTCTCCGGAACATATTCCAGGAATATAACACTTTGTAACTTATGTTGTAAGGATGTACTACTTGTGTATCCAATGAACTTTTCGTCTCTTGTAATGCGTGAATTAGACCACGTATGTATGAGACAGATTGATTAAAGAATTTGTGTGAGATCATCTTTGGAAATACTATCGGATGGGAACAAATTCATAAAATGTTTGTTGAACTCAATGCTTTATTTTGGTTGATACATGGTATATGAAAAATTTTCGTATGTACATCCAATATCGGCCAAAAGGATTCCTTGTTTTTTGTGTGTGTGCAAGAGAGAGGCAGATGCACTCTCATTTAAGAGTCATCATGTGAATCAAAGCTTGTTGACTGTGTCTCGTGACTCTCGGTTTGTTTCCTTTTTTTCTGTAGAAAAAGCTGAAACACATACATCCGATGGGTGATGACTGATGACGATGAGGGTAGTGATGGTGATGATGAATGGTATTTTTTTAGGAAGGATATTGGGTGCAAACAGCCGTGGACGGTTGCGTTGAATGAACGAAATACTTTTAAAATCTACATTGGTCTGGCAATTGGCAACTTGTGAGGTATAATTTCATACATAACTTATGTGAGGCAACACAAAAAAAGCTAAAACTGTGACGATAAGTTGATGACTAAGAACAAATGTATCAATGTTTGGTGGAAACTCACATGACTACTATGTGCGAACACCGTTGCGTAATATATACATGAAATATTTGGCTGTCGTTTTATAATTATAAATTATAGAGATTAAGAATGTGTACTGTATTGTTTTGCAAAAACAATTTGAATGAACTATATACCATATATGTAATAGATTTAAAAGGTATACGGGTGTGCACGAGACGAGGAAAAAATGAATGAAATGATTTTCATGACGTAGATACAAGCATGCCAGTTCTGGAAACGGATGAAAAAATGTTTTTGGAAGTCTGTCTAGGCATGCCGTCTTTGGCAAATGTAGTTGACAGGCATTACATTAGACGGGGTAATAAATGAGTAAGTTTCAGTTTATATGAAAATTTGAAAAGTTTTATGCAACAACAATCGAGAGCTACGTATGTGCTTTCGTGACATTCTTTGAAAAACCGTTCTGATATAAGGAACTATGGCCAAATTTCATAGTTTCAATCAGAGAATTTAGAATTGATATCTTAGCAACTATCAAATGATGAAGATAAGAATTGCAACGAGTGTTTATTCAAAAAACATAGTTTCCCAACATTTCTACCGAATGCTTCAGCCTTCTTCGGGGAAAAAGAATCTTAGCAACTAGTAAACTCAAAATTAATACTATCCTCATTGGGTTTCGTTCAATACATACATACCATTTCAGCGTAGGAAAGTAGGTTCGTTGCGTGCAACCAAGAATACTGTCTTAAATACGAAGAATTTCTTAATCATTAGATTACAATCAATAATATGAAAAAATTAGATTAATTTCAGCTACGCTTTCATTTGGCTCTAGCTTAGAATCCTGCATAAAAATATGTTGCTGATAAGGACCGAAAAGTGTCCAGATGAATACCAATATTACTACGTACAACGTACGCTATCTAATAGCGCAAAGTGCTATAACATAAAATCACGTTAGAATTGTTTGGAGCAGAGATTTTCACGTGCAAAAAACATGGACTAGTGTACATATGTAATACATAATCATATTATGATTCAAGTTATCTTGGAGCTTTATTATCCGTGTTCAAATCTAAACGGCAAATGTAATCTTTAGAGAAGCGAAGTAAAAGTTCGACTATCCGGATGCTTGGTCTTTCGTCGGCAGTGTGTAGTGTTTCTTGGGTTTCTCTCCACCCGAGACAATCTACTTGAAGGTAGCACAAAATATTAGGCAAAACCGTTTGAATTTTGAATCAGTCGTGAGGAAACGAACAAATATATACTTCTACCTTGTAGATCGTACAGGAAACGAAGACACAGATTAGAATGGACGTCCACAAATTCATAATGTACGCTACTTGACCACTACTTCGTTTTGCACCCGTACAACAAGTCCACGAATTGTTTTGTGTTCGACTTAGACAAATACGCAAAGCAATAATTATGCGCAGTCTTGGCACGGTAACTTAAGCAGTGAGTTGCAATAATCTTTTCTCGTTTTCAAACAATAGCGAATAAGAAATGAGTCAATAAATCGATAAAAAACAATACTCTAAGATAGTGACAACGGTGCTCGGTATCATTTATATTAAATGTATAGTTATTGTGGATGTAGTCTTGATGAAATGAATGAAGTTAAGTTAATCTCGGAGCATAGATTCTAGAGTGGAAGTGCTCGTATTTACTGTAGAACCCCCTCCACCTCTGGACTGACAGGACTACACGAATAAATGGGCATCTTTACATCTTTTTTCGAACTTTATATATTCGTGAGCGGAGTTATAAGTTGAGTTGGGAGACTCTGCCTCAGAGTTCTCTCATTTGCTCCCACTCATTGTGCACCGAAGGTGCTCTACTTTCAACTAGGACATTTAAAGTATTTATCTAGGTTAAAACTCCCTTACTCTATTTTACGTTTCTCCATCTTGTATTTTTACAATATTTACATCTTATGCATTTCCATTCCATGAAAATACCCTATAATAGTTTCTGCTTAGTGTAATTCTACGACAATGTGAGTCATCATGCTCGTTAGGACTATAATTTCAAGTATATCCAGTAGTGTGCATATAAATATATTTTTGCAGGTTTTCACAGTTTGGAACATGTCAATTCACAGGCGAAGCCTCATTTCTTCTGATTCCACGAGAAATCCGATCATTGAAACAACAGCAGTAGCAAACTGTTAGAAAATAACATAGGAAAATTATAAGTGACATCCAACGATACTACCCTCGCCAAGTAAGTTTGACATTCTTGTCATAAGAAATACATGGAAAACCCTGTCAAAGTTACTTGACGCCAGGAGTAACACTAATACTGGGAACTTTAACTCACCGTAACCAAAAAAGGCTCGTCAATTACAAAGTAATCAGTTCCGACGGCGACAGGGGACTCATTCAAAGAATCCAGAGCGGAGCTGATTTTCATATTCAGTTCATTTTCAATCTCACCCCGCTGAGTGTGCAGTGACAGAGAACGAAGCCATTCTTTCATGATGTTATTCTGATTCAAAATAAATTAAGTTATTATGTAATTGACAACAACTAAAAGGAACCGGAAGGTCTTAGACTTACATTCTTGTTCAATTTGAGCGATATGTACATGAGCATGGACGTCTTCAAAACGGAAACGGTTGCGTGGACGGTTCCCATATTAAAGCGTTCGTCCCAAATCTCCCCGAATAAGTAGGCATATTGTATTGTATTGTATTGTATTGTGCTTTATTCCAAATAATATGGGGAGTTTACAGGTAATCAGATAGAAACAATCTGCTCTTCGTACCCTAACGCCACAACAGTTTAAAACTGCCTGA
>VICI01000334.1:0-42782 GCA_019593645.1 Akabosia matsudoensis | reverse complement strand
TTTAACCTTGAATTTTGACAAAGACAATTTGAAGTACAAATTAAATTCACAAGTAATTTTAGTTCAGTATTTTATAATTGTTCTACAACATCATTATTTTGCATTTAAACCACCATAATTTATTTGCTAGTCAAACTAGCTGGTCCTTCGACATAAATTCAAATCACTCCACACCAAACACTTATAATTTTTTACAGGATTATTTTAAATGTGATGACAGATTGTAAAAATTAAACAAATGTATTGGCCACTGTTTTGTCCACACGCGTACAGATGGACGAAACACAGGTGTAAAATTTCGTTAGCAGACATAGAATTTCAGAACAGTTGCATCTACGGCAAACAACGGCATTAGACATACCGCCAATGCTAATTACTTCGTTACAAGCATTTGAAAACAAAACAGTCATTAGGGACGCTAGCTCTTCCAGCAGCTCTCGTGAAATACGATGATAACTTTGGTTTGTATTATCACACATGAATGCTGCAAGTCAGGATAAACGAGCGTTTGGGGGATGATTTTTCTCAAAAATCCCTTTACAGTCAGTATATTACCCACACTCAACCAGACGTTTCCCTTCAAACTGTGAAAACCATAGTTTTTCCTCTTTCTCACAGTAACGTCCGTCTTGTCTCATCAACTTTGAAAACTATTCATTGTCAGCACGAAAAAAAAACTAGCGTAGGAACACAATTTTCCTATTAGTATATGAAAATTTGTTTGTAGTAGATTAGTACAGTTACAACTTTAGTTGCATACTTTTTAGCTAAACAATTTTTTGTTACATAAAAGCTACAAAGTCGATTCTAGAGACAGACGAGGGATTTTCGAACAGCAGAAACATCATTCAGAGCCAAAATCTTACACATGCCTCATGCGTGTAGGTATGTAAGTAACTACATTCAGCCATATACGGAAAGTGGCATCGGTATTTAGTGAAAACCAAATGAATGTTAATGAAATGAAAAACAGGATATAAAATATAAACTTGCCTGTGTGGTAGCAAATACTGCTCCCCTTCTTATTTGTTATGCTTTCCCTCTTGTGTTGATCATTTTCACATTTTGATAGAAAATCCTCCCGACCAAGCATGCATATGAAGTTGCACATATGAAAGCATCCCTTCTGAAAATTGGTGTAGATACAATTTACAGACCAAGTGCTATTTGAAATGTCATTTTTTATTATTCTGCATTTTGTACATAAAAACTTCACAAGTTGCAAGTGTATATCTTTGAGTTTGTATTTTCATAATGGTTTACGTTCATTTGCCCATGTGCTGCTGCACTGTACGTACCAGTTTCCGTACGCCAGTTTTGGGGTGAAAATCACAGAATAGAAACCAGGCTCTGCACAATTGTGTTTTCTTCGTTATCAGGTTCACTCAACCAAATATTACGAGCACCAGTAGCAAGTTGTTAGATGTATGCATTAGTGAAACAACTACACACTCGAACCAACTTGTCTTCCCAGGGAAATATACCGTTTTCCTTCCATTTTTCCCCTCCAACACAGCAATCTTCTCATGATGAGTCTTTGTTCATATATATTTGCGTATGTGCATTCTCAAATAGCTTCGGAGATGTTTCCTGAGTGAAAAAAATGTATTCCCAACTGCATGCGAGGGGCAATGTGATGAAGGGAATGAGCAATCATTTTATAAATCTCTATCGCCCCTTCTTCATGTCTTGCACTAAGCATTGCTAAACGCATTTTATGCATAAAATGAATACTAATAGCATTACGTCTTAATAAAAACTAATTGTGAAAAAATGCCAACCAAATTCTACCGAGTATTAGTTTTTATGCTATAGCCTTGAAGAAGAGGAGTAAAAGCAGCCTATTAAAATTTTCCTGTGAAATGACTAATTTATTTACCCCATGTATATCCAAATGCCTGAAAAAAGCAAATGCCACCCCGAAAACCGAATGCCTATGAAAAAGATTTTTTCGTCGAAATGGCAGTATTACATTTTAGATCTTTGGCATTTTCCACGGACAGTGGAGCCATCATTAAGATAAACACTGCAAAGTTTTCCCCTCTCTTATGAGCGACTTTAAAAACAGTGAGAAAATCTTTCTAATTTACGATCTATTCATTCAGGATTTAAATATCGTTGGCTCGACGTGATTTTCAGTTGTCGAGTCATTTGCTACGTAATCACTATGAGGTTTGTTAGTTATAACGGCTATGACAATATCCTGTTCATTTTGTAAATTAGACTTATGGTGAAACCTTTGGCAGGATTTTCAGTGCATATGGTGTACATTATAAAAATTACATTCATTACATTAAATTTTCCCTATTGTATGGCCTTTATCGTGTATTTTGGCATCATTAACATCAATAGCCTGATTCATCTGACATCAAGAAATCTTTTGATGTCTTATGTAGGTGGTCTTGTCTTCTTTATTTACTCGCTGCGTTGTGTCACTCTCTAAGCTGCGGCGTTACCACAGATTGTACATGTACAATATACAAAAGTACCTCACCACGTACATAACGTATTATTCAATTAACAATTAGTTCCTTTGTACTAATTCAACATTTATAGTGAAACGTAACGTTAAACATCCAATTATAGCCGAGGCCCTTATTATAGCACAACTTCAAAAAACGTTCCCTATTTTTTACACCTAGTGCGGCAATTACAGCTCGTGTTCTATTTTTAACCGCTTTCCTATATGCAACCAGCTATAACTTGGCGAAATTCCTGCTAATATTTCAGACGATAAGGTGTATGAAATTCCCAAAGTTTATAAAATGGTTTGAATTTGGAGTTTAGAAACCCTCCAATTTCTTTGTGGCCAATCAAGCGAATTTTTCCAGTGTCGCCTTTCGATAATACAGCAACTACCCAGGCCTATGCAGAAAAATATTTCTACATATTATGGCCCGGGCTATAATCTGGTGCTTCTGATAAGGATAATTCTTTATTGTCATCACTTTGTGATCCAAAGTAGATTTCGAATGAACAGCTCCACTGTTTCACCTAACTTTTTATGTGCTAGCGGTGGCTATGAGCAGATGCCAATTATTAGTTGAGTCTGCGGGGAAATAAATACACTTAAATAAATTCAATTTTAGCATTATGATTTTCAGTTTTACAGTCATCAAATGTTACCATAACATTTTATTACGTATTATATGTACATGTTGTTCTGTGTTGTGTGAGCAAAGCTCTGAATATCAGAATAGTAAGTTCTGAGAAATTTAATTCTTAGTAGCACTCTTTATTTTTTTCCATTTGATAACATTTTAAATCAGCAAATAAAATGCTCTCATTTTAGCGTTATATTGATTATTATTGGCATATTTACTCCGAATTAAGCTCGCCCGCTGTAATCAAGTGAATGATTGCAGACGTCGTTCTTTGTGTATCGGGCAATCTTTACATTTTTTTTACTAAACACGGGTTGTATCTTTTCAGCTAGATATTAAGCATTCCTTTATTTGTTTTTGTTTGTACTGTGAATTAGTGGTTAAAATCATGAAATTCCTTTCTCTGGGGCAAATCGAGCGTAACGCTCTTGAGGTCGCCGTTTCTGACCATTTGATTTCAAATTGAGCATAAGGGTTCATCATGTATCATAACCGTCTTCGGCATTCTATTTACTGCGGACCCTGTATGATTTACTTCATGGGACATTTGAGGGGTACTTTGCCGGAGAGTAGACAAGAGGTGGCATTGCCAAACGGGGTGGGGGTTCTGAGGTTCAGTATTACATTTAACATTTTGCAAATACTATGTTTCAAATTTCACAGTTAGTACAGTACCAATGCAAATATTTATGTTAGCAGAAGTTTGGCTTAAGAATTCCACCTTAGCTCATTATTGCAGGGTGCTATGACACTGATTTCTATTTCAGTAACTTTTCGTCAACATACTACAAGTGATTGTACTTAAGTTACCTAAACTAATGCTGTCACGTTACCATTCAAATTGCTGTATAGTTTAGTACCTTGCTGATAACGAGACCTTGTTAATTGAATGGAATAACAGGATGTTTTATGTTTAGGATTTTATTTTACGTTGTCCAACGAAGATAAAAAACTAATCAAACTGCGTAATGCTTACTTGATTATTAAGTACATGTATGTCTTGGATTTCAAAGGTGAACTGACGTAAGCAAAATTATAAGGCTGTTTTTGTAGTTGACATCAAGGAAAATACACAGATGGACACAAAATTGAAAGTGCAGATGACAGATAGTGTATGATCCTGAAGGATGAGGGAAACGAAACAGCAATAGGAATACAATGGACACGTTCCGCACATAAAATTGGGCATGGACACTAATACTATTTTTACGAGTTTCTATCACTCTGCACTTAACTTTGCAAAAAGGTCACTGGCATGGTCGTTTTGTACTTTCCCCGCAATGCTCTATGTGTCAAGTTTTTGTACATTTTACGTTCAGACCGTACTTTTATTACACTGACTCACCAAACATCAGCGACACAATGCGACAGTTTGCTCATTTGGTGTTCCTCATTTTATTGGAGATTAATACCTTTACAAAAGCAGAATGAACTAAATTTTTATACCGGCAACAGTAAATGTTGGCACATGATTATGTAATAAATAACAGTGGACCAGGCCCGACAGATGAACTGAAGAATGCTATGCTGCTGATTCTGTTTTCTACAGATTTCAACAAATCATATTAGTCCAATAGACGAAATTATAATATATAGCTATCTACTATCTACTATCTATAATATTTAGTTAGAATGGTTACATGGTAACAATTTAGGTGAGTAAATTGTAATTGGAACAGGCAATGTCACTAAGACACATCGTTTTACGTTTCAGGAATAATACACCAATGGTTTGTATGCACAGCTCTGCAGCATGGCAGACTAATATGCGAACTTTATTCGATTGTGTAATTTGTTAAAATTTATTTTCACACCTTCAGTGTACCTACATTACAAGCAAGCCTCAAATCGGGAAACCATCTGGAAATTAAAGCTACCAAAGCCCCAAAGTATTTTTACATAATACAGTTTAAACTTGTATATTAATTTTGTACGGAATGTGTGTCGAGACACATGGTTAGTGTCTTATTGCGGAACAAGAAAATAATCAAGTTATTAGCACACGTTTCCATTGTGTTCCAAGGGACGCTTACACTTCCTCTCGAACATTGCCATGCTTCCTGTACCTCCCAAAAAATGCAGGGCAAAGTTTTACTCATACTGATTAAAAATTTGATGACAATACATCTACGAGTGAATGAGGATTTTACTAAATACATAATTGAATTTTTTGAGGTTTTGATTCAACGCATGTGTTCTACGGAGTTTGTTACACGGCAAGTCAATACATTTTGCACCCTTAGTTTGTCCCTCCTGAGGTGGAAAGATTTTGGAATTTGATCGCTAATTACAAAAAAATAAAATAAAATAGGATGGTGATATACAAAGAAGCCATAACTTTTCCGTTCACGTCTTAGTAGCACTTTTGGTCCCGCCATGACAGCTTTTCTTACATGACAAAGCATTTTTACTTGTCGTTGGTAAATACGTACTTTAGAAACCCTTTGTATGGTTTATTTCCCTCTAGGCGACTGGAAAAGACTATGTACAGCAATTACATAAAGTTTGCCCAAAAAATTGTAAGTACGACAGGGCAGGGAATAGGAAACAGTAAATATCTCTTGTAAAATCCTTCCAAACTATCGGAGAATCACTATTATCATTCGTAGCGAACATTAAGCTTTGCTGCGGGCGGTATAACTACCTCAATCGCAAGTTATCATTCTCCTGATGATCAGGTTGTCTGACACAATGAAGTAAAATGACAATGTCCTCTTCAACTCATTTTTATGTATTGAATTGCATTGGCTATATCACCGTCAGGTATTTTTGAGCGTAGTAAGAACTTGTTGGTTACAAATATAAGGACAACCGTCAAGGGTGGTTATAAAAGTTTACCCCAGTCGTATCCGTGACCTTTTCTGTTTTAAACTTATCCTGTGTTATGAGGATCATTTTACATTCTTTTTAGTGAGTACAATTATAACTTCTAACGAAAACACGTTAAACTGTGTGTCCTCAGAGTTTGTTTTTTATGCTGAGGCTACCATACCGTTTTCAGAGAGGGAGGACAGAAAGGGATGCGTCATTTGGAGGAAAAAATTGATGCAAAGTCAACAAAACGCGAGAATATAGATTTCACCGATTTCACGACAAGTTTCGGTTGAAAAAAAGTAAAAACTTTAAGAGCCTCAGCTCCACAGGAGTCACGTCGGCAGCATTTCACTTGTACTTACTTCCGACTAATATTCTCTCTCCCCTGTGTATCCCCCTTTCAAGGGTATTTAGTTTGCTGAAAAATCTATTCTAATACTTAAAGAAAGCATTCGTCTGATGAATCGAAGTGCAACAAGAGAAGTAAAAGACACCAAGACAAAAATCCTCAGTAGCAAGAGGAAAAAAAGTAGCTAAAAAATTTTCTTCTTTTCGTTCATTTCTCCCTTACGACTTGTTCAACTATTACTTGAGCCATTACTTCTTGGTAAACTCGAGGAATGACGTAGCAATAAAAAACTGGTATTGTCTTCCATTAGTTTCATCAACTTGATTCATTCAGTTTCCCCGCACATATTTCCTAATATACTCATACCTTAAACCATTGTCCTCTGAATTGGCTTCGAGTGGAGAGCTTGCACGTTTAACAAGACGCAAATCTTTGCTCTCTTTGTGAACATTTTACTGCTCCTCAAATTTTTACAAAAAAAAATCTGGTTCGTTTTCTTGGAGAAAGTAACAAAGGGTAACACGAGTATTCTGTAAAGTTATCCGCCCATATCCTTCTGGCAAACTATAAGCTCAAGATCCTATAAGTGTTCCGTATATATAAAATTGTTTTGTTTCATACAAACGTATATTTAATACGGGTTGTTACAAAAGTTCGTCCAAATGGCTTCAACTCTTACTGCTGAGTGAGTATCACAATGTTCTCTTCTTGTAGTTTTTTCTCTTAGTGTTCATGTAAGTCGTCAATAGAACTTTTCCCAGATGCGTACTAACATATCAAACTAGCAACTAACTATCTGTATTTCTACTCATTTTATCCTTCATTTTTACACTCCTTCTTTTTTTTCTTCCTTTTGCAATACCGTTAAGGTTGCTTACAAGGCATGACTAGGAAAAAAGGAAAGAGATTAAGGGGGTTAGAAAGTGGAAAAATGGAAAGTTGGGAAGAAGTAAAATAAATGTAGGATTGCTATCCAATGAGAAGACCTTACATGAATATTACTAGACATTTAAACATATGCTTGTGTATACATATATAGTAGATAAACTGTAAGAGGAACACAATTGGTATTTCAATCATCCCTAAAAAAATAATTCAGTTCGAATAATTTACTGAATGGAGACATAACATATACAAATCAATCAAAATATACCACCCAGGATACATTTCAGTGGAAAAAATCTACTGATAAATCCATTTAAAAAATATATATACAGACAGATTTAAGTATGATCTAAAGTTGGAACGATAGAAGGAAAATGAATCTATCGTTATTGAAGAAGTTCGAACATCTTTTGGAACATTAGCTTGAAAATGTGTTAAAGTTAGCAGATTATGACGCGGACATTTCTGTTCAGTTTTTTTGTGCGTTGCAATTTTGCATCTATCGCCGACATCCTCCAAGTTTCATTGTTTATCCTGAAGATTTTTGGATTTTTTTTTTTTTGGTTTTTAAACAATAAGGTGAACGGTTAAAATAAGTGTCTAAGAGTGAAAACTGCTCATTTTTAAGGGGGAATCAATAAATAGTCAGTATTGGATATTCAGACTAATAGTGAACTCCTGTGTTGCCTCTGGCCTCACTGTTTTCCTTTTTTCCTTTGTCGCTTCTCTTCAAACGAAATACGCTACTGAAAGAATAGGCAGAAAAGAAAGTGAAAGCACAATTTTTTTCACCCTCTTCCTTTCTTTGCTGGTCTTTTTTTTCTTCTGTTTTTATCGCAATGTTTGTGTTTTCCGCTCATGTTCAGCAAGCAATATTTGAAACCTTACCATTTGCCGGTGGTATAGGGAAATCAAGTGTGCCACAAATGGATTGAGTAATATGAAAATGCGTTCAAGAGACGTGTACATCTTCGTGGAACCCTATTTCAATACGCACACGTTGACATTGACATTTTCCATCGTGGAAATATACCGTTTTACTAACGGCTGGACTGTTTTTGTCCCCAGGCTGTCTATAAACATGTATAGCTTGCAGAGAGCATTTTTGCTAATGTACTGCTGCGTTAACATAAGAGTATGACTCAACATTTTTGTTGTTTAAAAAAAATTCCTCCTCCTCACAATATGTAATAAAGTGTTATGATTATTTGCACAGTACCACACACCATTTTATAGCGAGGGGAATGAAATAAACCTGGAAGGGTTAAACAGGATGAAAGTACGATGATAGGTATAAGGATAAGACACAAACTAATGGAGAGCGAAAAAACAGTGGCAAGCACTTGCACTTCAGGGGGATCTCTTTCGTTTCATTTCTTGACGAAATTCTATACACCGTATGAAGACCTCTCATATACACAATCATCTAAACTCAATAAGAGGATTATGTTAGTCGAAGGAGGATGAGAGTGTCATTAAAGGATTTTTCCCTGGCAGTTCATATTATTATACCAAAATACCCATCTATATTTATGCTAAAGCAATGCAATTTGAGAGTGCATTTGGGAAGATTCGAAATTGTACTGCCTTTTGGAAAAGTGGCAGTCAGCTAGACTCAAGTTTACTTTTCTCCCAGTCCTGGAATATTCATTTCCAAGAGTACTTACCGTATACACTATTATTATTGTAGCACATAAGCATCAAAATGAAGGCGGAAGTAGGCTGTTTTAAATGGAGCCTCAGGAAAAATAGCCATTTAATCATTGTTATGATATTTTGGTCGATTCTATTTTTTCGAAGATTTTTCGCTGATATGTCTCCTTAAAACCAAATCTTGTTGGTTTTCTTTTGCTGGCTGGGACTCATTACTTATGTTATAATGTTCTGTGACATGATATTGATAGAGACCATTAATATTCAAGAGAATTTGCCAGTTGCTTTGGAGGTCGTTTAAAACAGAACAAGTGTAATACAAACAAATTATTATGATTCATCCCTTACGTTGTTTCTTTCGGAAGGCAGGCATGAACGTTTTCCTTTTTTCGTTTGTATTTGTGAAGTCTAGTGACAAGTTTAAATCCTAACCAAGGACAATCTCTTAGTTTGCGCATGGTTCCTCTCGTTTAGTTCTCGCATAAGATCTTTTCATTGTTTACCCTAAATATCTGAGAACTTTGTCCTCGATTCTCAAGTAATTCTTGCTATACAATAGAGGCAGGCTGCAAAATAAGTAGTTTATGAATTCAAAGGAGATATTCTTTAGGGTATACAAAGTACAATCCAACTCAAAGGTGTATCGATATATACTACTTGGCTTTGTTGAGATACAGACAGTGTCGGTCGCGTGAACTTTTTTCGTCCATGTCCATGGCGTCAAGACTCACGGGGCAGTATGACACAAAAAAGAGTGGGGATGCCTTGATGCTCTGAGATTTGGTAGGTTCCTGGAAGCCTTTGCAAAAAGACAAGTGGGTTTTAGGCGGTTTCAGGTTCCTGGACGTGCCAGAATGCATTTCCACAGATTTTCTGGTGGCTGCAGGTGCCCGATTATTTAAAGGCATTTTTTGCACATTTTGTCTAATTGTTTGTCCTGGATGTACCAGAAGTCGCCTGTTCTTTACGTATTTGTAGTTTTATATTGCGAAATGCTTCATCATTAAATTGAAGTGGGTTGTATGTGGATGATGGGTATATTTATCATGCATCCAGTAAAATCCTAACATAACATGGTAAACAGATGGTCAACATTTTTGGTACTCTTTTTTGTGCCGTATTCATGATTCATTGTTAACGGTAATGTGTTTTTTAACTTAATATGTTCTAGAGTTGCAAGTATTCAACTTGCATGGCTTTACTGGTGTCCAATACATTTAAATATTAAATAGCACATTTTCAACCCCGCTGCTCCAAGTCAGTACGATTCATGCTTCCATACCATACTGTGAATTAAATTCATTGTATAGTTCACAATCCCTATGATTCATTAAACCTTTTGAACCCATTTATTATTTGCCATAAAATGGTGAACATGAAACAGTGACGATGTTATGACGTGCATTCTCCTCCATATGGCTATAACCTATACCCTTAAAAAATTTTGAAGTATGTTCTTCCGGGGGCTAGTTTCTCCTTTTTATTCGCCAATATTTGCTTTACGATCATACATTTACAAAAGGGCGGTGTGGTAAAATATTTTTAAATTGTCTCTGTGTAGACTTGATAAAAGTCGCATTATTTTTTGCTATCCATCATCTTTATTCCTTCACACAATCCTCATACGCTTTGAAACCTGCACATTCTCAAATGATGACTTTTCGAATGCAGTGCGTATCAGAGGAGAAAGTGTACATTAGGTAGCATTTCGGCGTGTCCATCTTCTCTCCTTCCTTATGACTGCGTGATCATAATAATAACCGTGACGATAATGATGTGATGAGTATCACTTTCTCTGGTTGGCTTGAACTATGTTATTATTATTGCACTTTTCCCTGGTTTTTTTCCCTTTTGCCACTCCTTTGGATCTCACAATTCGTTATTTTGCCTTCTGCATGCTTGCTCTTAAATTGGAATAAATGTGATGATATGTGTTACCAGTTGCAGTTGTTGCTGTCCTTCCTCTCTCCCTTGACGTGGAAGATAAGGATAACTAACATTACGACGAGTACATACCACTTCACTCTCGTTCACGTTCATCTGCAATAGTAAAAAAAGAGAAAACTGGTTATTTCTTTTTATACGTTTGTGCATGTAACCCTCCTCCACTCAAAATAAAAGTTTGTGTTTATAGTGTAAACCGTAGCTTCGACTCTGGCTTTTCCACTTTGTTACTTGTTTTTATTTCCCTTCCACAATGGTTGTAACTCATAAGGCGCTGCTCCTTTTCGTTTCCTTATTGTTCCCTTGGAAGCTCAAAATATGTCCAGTGGAAAGTGTACGAAAACAATCCGGGTAGAAAGGTTGTGAAAAAAAAAGTTCACCATGGGTAAAAGTGGTAGTGCTGTCATTCTCCCATCATAATAACTTTTTATGTTGCCTCTAGATTCAAACATATCGACTTACCCTCAACTCAGTAATGTATACTGCATAACATCATTTCCCCTTGTCAGTAGACTCAGAGTCTTGAGGAGGAAAGTTTTTGTGGGTCACTAAGGACCAAACATCATTTACGAACATCAGTCAAACTCGAGAAGATGATAAAAAATGCTCGCCAACTTTTATTCCACCGACGAAGCATTCTTTTGTTATGTGAACATACTTGTAGAATTCTTCAAGGATTTCAAGTTGTAAAACGAAAACTCGTCTAGTTTTACGTTACATATCATCGTTATTCTTATTATTACGGTGGAGCCAGGGCAAAGTCATTCCCTTGACCAAAGGATTCTACTACCATTACTGATAACCATGGTCATTTCTATTAGCCTGGAGAAAGACAAGAAAGAACGACGAAGAAAAAAAAACAGTTGACACACTTGTAATTCCTTCCGTGGGATGTTAAGGTATTTATCAATCTCTGTATAACGAAATTCCATGTGTAAACTTGTTTCATTGGGTGTGGTATCTAAAGAAAATAATCGGCACCAGCCGTCAAATGTTGTATTCGCTTATGGAGCATTTGTTGGTTGGTACTTATTCTCCCTCTTTAAACACGATGTTATCGTGACACAGAAAAATGATGGGTGAAACAAAAAATACATTTGATTGGTGAGGAAATTCTCATGTTAGGTGCGACCGTTTAGTGTTTTTGGTTTGATACAAGTAGTTGGTGATGTAATTTGCACGGATTGATGTGCAAACAATCGCTGTGCTTTAAATTATTCGGTAAGTTTCTGATACCGACCTGAGCCAAAAGTGATACCATGTACAAAAGCCTTGCACCATGGGTATAAGCATATCAAACACAATGTGAACAGTTGACGGTTTCATATACTTCTCCACTTGCCAACCGTAAAAAATTCTGGTACTTTTTATTCATTGGTACTAATTGATTCATTAGGTCATTGGTCAATTTGTGCTTCCAAATTTTATTTGTAGGACTTCCCTTTGATTAAAATGGATTGATTTTGTTGGTTACCAACCAACGCATGCTTCTAAATTATACTGATCTAATACTAATTATGAATTATGTATATGCATTTAATTGTGCTGATGTGCAGGTATCCGACTCCACTTGTGGCATCCAGGCATCCTTTTTTAAGGCGTTCAACCCCACTTGTGGCATCCAGGCAATCGGTGTCCGGATGCCGAGTGCCCCTTTCTTAAGTACAAGGTGGATGCCGAAACCCTTTACTCCTTGCGTGGCATCCAGGCGTCCGGCATCTAACCCCAGTTGTGGCCTCTATGCGTCCAACCCTAAGTGTGCAATCCTGCATGCGAACACCAAATACCTCTGGATTTAATACTTAAATTATATTTATAATGCATTTTGTCATCTAGTAAGTAGCTACAAGGGCTGATGTAGTTGATGATGTTGAAGGCACAGTTTCTTTTTATCTTCAACAGTATTCGCATCACTAGAGACAACGAAGGACCACAGTGCACCTTATTCACTTTTACTTTCTCTTTTCGCTTCATGTCTTGAGAGTAAAGAAAAATATGAGAAGCTGGCCTATGAACCTTCATTTTATGTGAGAGTGCCTCATAACACTCAACCTTTACATCAATTCAATGTAGTGGAATGGACGAGTTTTTTGAAATCACATCTCTGCACTTGCAGAACAAAAAGCAAATATATTAGGAATCGCTTGTGGGTAATACCACTTTAATGCTGAAAAAAAACTTTGGTTGTTAAAGTTAATTGAAGAAGAGCCCGTCTCATCACATTAGCATTATCTCTGCAAGGGCAGGGAGGGAAAGTACTTTCTTCAAAGCGCCACAACAAGTACTACACTGGATGCGAATCAAAACGAACACTAAACCGGGAGAGGTGAAAGCACCTCTGGGTTATTTTTATTTTCCCTCTTGAGGATTTCACACTTACCTCGATTTCCATAATACAAGGCTTGACCATTTTCTTTTATTTTCCGAACGCCACAAATCCACATTAGCGTATGAAAATAAAATTTAGGAGTGCTGTTACTCCTACCAAGCTCGAGATTTTTTCCCGTTATTGCTAAAGGGCGTAAAATGTAGGGATGGCTTTGAGATGAACTATTAAGGACGTTATAACGACGGCTCTTAGCTATAAAAGCATTGATTAGGTCAAACCATTGATTCGACAAATGCTTCAATGCTACTTCAGAAATATCCTAAAATGTGACTTGGAGCAGTGACTTAGGCAGGAAGTCAAGAAGTTTACTAGTTTAAATTGGAGACTTTTGCAAACATATTTAAAAAAAAGATTATTGAACATCTTTTGTTTACTGAACGGTACAGGTTGTGCCCTGTGAGATGTGTTGTAACCTCCTGTCAACTTACGGTGTTTTCTACAAATGGACAGCTATTTGAAGTTATAACATAGTGACAAGAATCCTCGAACTGACTTTGAAACTTCCAAATAATAGTATGTTTCAATCAACGGTAAGTAGCTATCGTCGTTTCGAATGTGTGAATACCCATGCCAGGTGAAACCTAATGAAACTAATCGTAAGTAGAAAGAAACACCGCATTGCATCGAGGTGTAGGCCTGCACCTACAATAAAGACCGCACCAAAAACAACGATTAACATTTTCTAGTCCACTCTCCACCGAGCCAAAAAAATCAAATACGTATTCAACGGAGAGTTACTTTGTTTTTTTCTTAATCGGGAGCCCTTCAACAGTCCTTATGGCAGATAACAATATGCCTCTAACATTTATGCAGGTAGAAGCGGAAGATACATGAGTTATAAGCTTCCTTCGCCTTCATCCCAAGATGTGCATCCATACTACTGTATTACTGGTCCAAATGTAGTTAACAACTCACCTAGCCAGTGCTCACATGAACTATTCCTTTCTTTTGCACATAATTACCGCTCAAGCAGGATTTTTTGATGAGTCTGAAGCCAAGCTTGAGCACTTTTTCATACAGAATAACCCAATAAGTCCCTTCAGTCAAAAACTGTCATTACTATTACACGGCTTCCTTGAGGTTTTATGCAACCGCAAGACTCTCTTTCATCTTTAGACTCTCATTCTTTTCACTTTCCTTGCAATTCAATCAATTTCATCTTCACTCACTCGTGAAGAAGCAGATTATACCGTCAACAAACGTTTCCACTTCTCATTTTTTTCTCCCAAGACCAGTGATACATCGGCATCTTTGCTTTAGCTTTTTTTCTACCTAAACAAGCAATTTCTCTTGGATTCAGTGGAGGACTGAATAATGATAAAGCCATGAAAAAAGACGGTTTTGAAATGAAGCTGGAGCAGTGATTTAATACTCTTCGCATCGAGAATTCATCATCTTGACTTGGCGTTGACATGCTTATTTTTATTTTTCATGCGGAAACGGAATCCCTCTCATCAAGTTAAAGATGAAGAGACAAGTTTCACATGATGCCACACCACTAGTCCCAATCCCAAGTTTCTCATTTTCATTATCCGTCCTTCTCAGGACTCTAATACGTATGTTCCCGGGTTGTAGCTGCGCTCTAAAACTTGACGACTTGGTCTTACGAGTTATTGGCACAACAACAACGTGTTTTTGTCAAATAACAGACAACTATTAGTTGTTAGTATTTAATATAAACTTTTTGAGAGTTCGCTTAGGGTAAGCCTCATGACCAGCTGCAGAATTATTACTACTCCTCGTGTGTTGTATCTTCATCCGGTGGAATTAAAATCTTTCTTGGTGAAGGAAAGAAAAGCCTTTCTATTCGATTGCACGCATGCAAGACGTTTCCTTACATTAGCACTTTAGACGAGCTGTTGACACAGTTGAATGTCACCGTTTTGTTGTCGTTCGCTTGTAACTAATCCACAAAACTGGCTCGTTCCTCGTGCTTGTTTCCTTGCTTCCTTTGGGTCGTGAATCAAATCTGCGACGATTTCAGAGTCACTTTCAACCTT
The DNA here is from genome assembly GCA_019593645.1 of Akabosia matsudoensis. NCBI lineage: Eukaryota > Metazoa > Arthropoda > Collembola > Entomobryomorpha > Paronellidae > Akabosia > Akabosia matsudoensis. The sequence goes on along the minus strand of VICI01000334.1, from coordinate 27,644 downwards.
CTCTTTGAGTCTGGAATGTGTGAGGAAGATTACCAAATCGTGTGCTGACAGGATTTGTCAGACGTTTTGTTTTGTTTTAACACTAACACCTCTTTGTTGCAGAGGGATTTTCTCAAGAGAACCGTGTATAATTTCACGAAATGAAAGCCAGTAGCAAAATAAATTGCCCTGTATTAACATTTATCGCTTCCTCTAATGGCTTGGGGAAAATTGATACTTCTGAAACTACCAAGGCAGACGACTTAGATTGGAGATAACATACCAATATATATTGAAAATAGACCCGAAGCAACTCACTTCCGGCTTCAATAGTCGATACAAACAGTTCTAGTAACATAAACTGTGGCTGGTTCGGAAGGATTGAAAATGAAGTTGTTTTTACTTTACTTAAACGAAAAATTGACTCATTTCCGATAAAGGTTAATTTTTAAAATTTCACCAATGCTTGTAATAATTAGAATACGTCCGGTCCGTCAATCCTCTTCTAAAACTAACAAAAATTATAAATAGTGCAATTTCTTCCTGCACTTCAGACGCATTTCCTTAACATTCCGAACAGAATGAATTTATACACAGTATGTGAAAATTTGATAAATTACATACCAAGGTATTAAAACTATTAAAAAGTAAATGTTTTTTTTTTTCAATTTACTTCTTCCAATCCTTGCCATTATCATGAGTACCATTTGAGCTACTTTGCATCCACCTTCCCCATTTTTCTTCATTGAGGAGACAACGCGTTCTTCTCATACGGCCGGGATAGTTAGTCATGTCTTCGTAATAAATGTCTAAAACATTTTTTTGTGAGATTCTTCCCGTCCTCCCTATCATCACTCACTTTTTCACCACAAAAAAAAAAAAAACAATTTATAGTCAGGCACTAGGCCCTATCGTAGGTTCCTTCACGTACATCATCCAAAAAAAAAAAACTTATTGCAATAAAATATATAAAATGGATGTACTGCATCCTACTAAGTTTCGTCTCCCATCGTCATCCCACACAATCATCCATCCTTTTCTTTCTCTCATTGTCAGCAGAATTTAATATACGAGTTTTGCGATGTTGTGCTTTCAGTGAGCCCTCAAATAATGGAAGTAAATCTGCTGCTTTCTTTTCCTCCGTTGCGAGCTTCTTGTTTATGAGTTTATGCGTAGTCTAATAAGTATGCATCGACACGTCCACACACGCTTCTCTTCTTTTAGAGGTCCCCTATAATAACACAACACAAAAGCTTTAGAGATAAAAAAAAGAGAAAAATAGTACAAGTGCAGTAAAAACAGTAAAAAGTCTCGAAACTACGTCTATTCTCTCACTTTATCTGTTTTGTAATAATAATGCAGTGCATGTCGGAATGCAACGTATCATACACATCCATTTCACTCTGCATTTCCATCATCGCCCGAGTGAAAAGTGAGAATGCCGAGGAAATGCAGAGAGGAAAACAACAAAACTGGATACAGGAATTGCACTGGATTGATGTGCCATGTGGCGAAAAAACGCCACGATAAATCGCTACAGGAAGAAGTGATTTAGAAAAGGCAAGTAACGTCGCTCCGATGATGATAGGTTCGAGTAATAAGAAGCGACAGATTCGAAACTCTGACAACATTTTCCTCCAAGTTAGGCTTATTCTGTTTGGATGTACTTCTTCAAGAAAAGTAACCAAACTCTGAGAACTTACACTTTCATAACCGTAGTACTCTCTACATTATTCGAGCTCTCTCTCTCTTAAAGATGTTCAGGGAAAACTTTGACTGTACTTGACTTAATGTTGACGCGGATGCTTATTTTCTTGCTCGCATGGATTTCTAAGTAAGCCTTATTACAGAAAAAAGACATGGAAAATGATGCACTTTTTCAGATCTGGCATTCAACATCTTTTGACGATAAGCTCCTTTCATCGTCGAACAGAGTGAGCGTCTCCTAATATAATTTTCTTCGTTTTTTTTTCTTCTTCATTTTTTGATGCTCGGATTCATTTGGACGTGGACGACTAGCACTTGCAACTTCCATCGACCAGGAGATATCCGGCTATGAGATGATTCTTTCGAACCAAAGAAATTGTCAGTTTTAAGCCCCCTGATTTTATTCCCTACTTCCTAGACTTCCTGTCAGGCGGAAAAATGCATTGCGAGATTCTAAAACTGAAAATAGTATTTTTGATCTCAATAATTGTTTGGCATTGCATTAGGTATTATCATGCAACTGAAGTGCTGGATATACCTGCAGCATTCCCTGTTCCATTGGTTAGTATGATACTATGCTGTCAATACCGACAATCTAAGAAGGGCTTCCGATATCGTTTCCATTAGGTACATGATTTTACGAATGGAATTGATACTTGAAACTGCGGAGCCATTTCGGTATCCTGCGTGAAAATATTGTTTGCATATTTTAGTTTTTCATACGCCTCAGGACTGGATCCTCCTTTACTGTCATTAAAGTAAAAACTCGCCTTGATCATGGCCTGCCAAATTTTCCACAACACCCATCCCTTCTCCCTCAATGCTTCTCAAGTTTAAGTGAAATGAAGTATGATATTACTTATTATAATAGGAATGTGGAGAAGTTGGCTGGATGCAAGTGTTATGTAACTGTGATAACACTGTTGTCCGTGGCGTCCGTAGACAACCTTACCCATGTCGGAAACGTAGGGTTAAACCTAGATGGGGACAGGTATGTTGCTAAAAATCCTATTCAAGACCACGCGGCATTTTTTTTCTCCATAATGTTATTTCTTTGGCAAAGCCCTTAGCTTGTTGTAACGTGTGGTTCTGAAATAATATAATTTTCCATATTCCACATCCTTGGATACTTCACGCGAGTGTTGAACTTGTCGCTTGTTGTTATTACATTTGCATTACATTGTGCAAGGAAAAGGCCAGAAAAGAAGCTTGGCTTTATTACAAGAGAAGGACAGAGAGGGAAAGAAAAGATGAGGAAGAAAATCTGGAGAGAGTGATGAAAGATGGGGGATGCCTAGATGACTGAAGGGGAGGAAGATGGAGTGTTGATATAATAATAATATTGTTGAAGCAGCAGATGCATCCTGGTTGAGAAAACTGAAATTCTTAGTGAAAATAATAGCACAAGGAGAGCAAAAGTTAGTGAGCTCAAGTTTACCATATTCCATGTACCTTCAAGAACATTTCAGCTTTGTAGTCAAGATGAATTCCATTCTTGATTCAACGACCATAATGAGATGAGCAGCCTGAGCTCTCAAGTTGCATTTTGTAGTCCAAAAGTTGAAATAGGGTGAAGTGCGTTGAGAGGAGATAATTGCCTCGTGTTATCTTAAAAGCTTGAAAAGCCATACATAATATGAGTTTGAGATTATGCAGTGACAACGGTTAACATGCTTTTCGGAAGTAATGATAAATACTTTTAACCGCAAAAACAGCGATGACTTGAGATGTAACCCGGTAACATGTGCAACTAGCTTTCGATGCGTAACTTGAACATGCCAACAAAACTTGTTACATGAGCTGTGCGCGTAGTTTGTTGCCTGAAGGTCATGGTTCCAAGTCGTATCCAATAGCTCAAAATCAGTGCACAATTATATTCATAGCTGGTAATACTGAATTCAATTTAGTAGTTGAAGGGATTAAATATAATATGATTGGCTCTACGTTGTTTCCGATGTTGATGATAGTGTAACAAAAAGCAGATTTTCATGTGATGATATTCCCTTGTTTTTTTAACATTCACTCGAGACGGATTTTATTTGGGTTTATGTATGATTTGTACATATCATTTTTCAAAACGTTTCAAAGAATTTCTGCGATAAAATACTCCCGTGCGATTCAAAAAAAAAATTACAATTACCGACCTTGGAATCAAACATATGTGTCAAAGCGAGATTTGTTCCCTATGATAATAATGTGCTCACTGGAAAATGGCTACTAATATCTAAGATGCATGCTTATTGAATTAAAATCCAAATATAAATAAATGATGACAATAAGACCATTGTTAATAAGCCTAAAGCTCTTCCAATGGTAGACATACTCGGTTCACTTTTAGATACCACAAATTATGTTTTACCTGGTAATTTAAAATTCACAAGCACTTATCACGTCTTCTGACCCCCAAGAACGTTCAATCCCGAAGGTCCCAAAACTTTTGCTGCGGCTTTCAAGAAATTTTCTTTAGAAGACGCGTTGCCATGCTTATCTTCAAAGGTTTTGTAATTCGCAAGTAGACTCCGTACTTTAGCTGGCTTCCATTCTTGCTCAAATGCCCTCAAGAAAACAGCTCTACAAAATTTTAAACCCGAATCAAAAACAAGCTCATTGATTTCCTAAAAATTCCATTGATGCAGACTAGAGTAGAAATGTTTTATACCTTGCCCGGTCGTATTGCTCCATTTTAATTAATGCTTGCACATACATCACCCATAGATCCACTCTCTTCGAAAGGATTCCAAGTAGGGAATCGAAAAGCATTGTACCTTTCGCAAGATCTCCGTGGTATATTTCCAATAACGCAAATTTCGAAGTTAATGTAGTTTCTGAAAAAAGCAACAGACGCGTCATGTATCCATAAGCCTTATGTCTGATTTCATATAAAAATACGGGTTTTAACATGATACAACGTACCGTTTATGTTGTTAGAAACACATTTTTTGCTCGCAGTATGAAAAACATCCCTAGCATCTTCAAAACGATCTTTCAAAAAATACAACTTTGCGAAATTTATCCACGCATCGACTTTGTCTCCACACTCCTTAGTTACATTGTTTTTATAGATGTTCAGAGCATCCTGAAGCAACACAAAAATTATAAAAACCGTGAGTTAGGTATACATTCAAATAAAGGAAAATACAAGTGTACAAACGTGAATATGTGCAATTAAATACCTCCACTCTGCCTTCTTTTTCGTACACGGATGCAGCCATTTCATAACATTTGTATTTATCATCAGTTCCTCTGATTGCTTCTGAAAGGATATTCTTAGCTGCGACCTAACACGTGAATCATTGATAGATATCATATCATAATACTATAAATAAAATAAGCATCACATTTACAATCATACCTCAGTTCCAAACTTAAGTTCCAAAGCAAAGAGTGCCCGCCAAATCTTCAAAGCGTGTTCGCTTTTCTGTACAATGGGTCCATATTCCAGTCCTTGACGACCAATCGCACGAGCTTTCTCAAAATCACCCGAAGATGCATAATACTTCATAAGCGTGACCCAATACCAACCCTCGCTTGCTTCAGGAGAATTGGTGCCAAGACCTTGAGATTCGAATTTGCTTACAAGATCGATAACAGTTTTATCAAAACTTTTGGAGTTTTGGGCTGTATCCTTAATTGCAAGCGTGGACTTCTTCGGATTAACAGTGTCTGTGCTGGATTCAGTGGGCTCGTTGGGTATTACATCATTAGTCACGGCTTGGGCCTGAATAGATTCATCCTTCCAGAAGCAGTCATCTGGGTCAATGTCCATTTTCATAACAATTGTGTCCTGTGAATCAACTGGAGTTGTTCCACCGTTCTGGGAGTTTTCCCCGTCCGTAGAATCCTCATTTATAATTTTTTCTTCGACAGTCTCATTGTCTCTGGGTTCCCTACTATCTGCAGCAGGTTCTGTTTCCGAGTCTACCCGGCGCTTCTTTTTCCCTCGACGTTTTTTCTTTTTAGGTTGACCAGTACCTACACCCTCCTGATCCTCCCCAGTAGTTTGCTCATCGAGTTCATCTTTTTGTGAAGATTCACTAATTTTTCGTTTTCGTTTTTTGGACTTTTTCTCTGGAGCCTGAACCTCATCAACATTTTCTGATACGATTTCATCATTGTACGGTCGCATAATAAGTTGTTCTTCTTCGACTTTTTTAACTACGTAATGAATAACCTCTCCGATTTTCACAAAATCATGACATTTCAAATTCTCTACTGACTCAGATGTTATAAAATTCTTCAATGGAATAAATCCTTTTACGCCACCGATGGTTTTTAATGTAGCACCTCCTCCAGTTACGCGAATAACTAAGCCATGACCCGTTAGCCCTATTTTAGCTTCATTGACAGATTTGAGTACGGCTTCCTTGCTTTTAACAAGTGTTTTCTCGAAGGTGATGATCACCTGGGTTTGATTGTTTACTTCCATGATTCGTCCTGCCACTTTGGTCCCAACGTACTCCTCTATATTCTGCTTCATTTTCTTCTTTTTGCCCAGGAAAGAATTAGGAACAAAGCCTTTGATTTTCCGTCCAAAACTGACCTCTAACCCTCCACTGTTGGCCCCAAGTATGGTGCACTCCACATTTAAACCTGGTGAGGCTTGCTGAACATTGACAATGTCCACCTCCAGCATAGCTCTATTACAATAAAGCAGATGGATTATCAACATGTTCAAAAATTCAAATTAATCCAAATTATCATTAAAATTTACTTTTTTAAGGAGCACAGGTACATTTTCTCAAAGTACGAAAACGCAAATATACGACACTGGATTTCTGACTTCGGCTTAAATTTCTTAGCAATCTCCTCCTTAGAAAGAAATCCATCACCGAGATGATTGATGGTTATCAGGCCCCTGTCATTACTCCCCGCCAATTGTACCATTAATCCTCTGTTGGTGACTTTTTGAATACGTGCCGATACTAAGGCTCCACGTTTCGACAGATCCTCTTTAATACTACTGCGTATGGGTAAAATATCTGAACGTAGTGTCAAGTATGGCGTTGTCAATGTCGGATGGACGTATAGTACAGTTGCACGACATTCTGAAGCCACTTCTACACTTGAAGTGTCACTCCAGTCCTGCTTAATATGGTCACAATGAACCAAACCAGTAAGCATTCCACATGATAATCTCAAGCCCGTTTCATTTGTCTGCAAAAAGAAAATCAGCCATCTAAAATTTAATTTTGTCCTTCCTAAACATCCACAAACCGAGCTGTTTTTCTGGATTACCTCCTCCACTAGCGAATCCAAAACCATGCCTGGCAATAAGGCATTCAGGTTTACCGTAAGAGCGTCTACTGACGAAGATTTGGCTTTGATTTTGTCAGCTTTATTAGTAACGTGGACTACTCGGCGGTTTCCTTTTTGTTTTTTGCCTTCACCAGCGTCCTTAATTACTTTACAATACACCAGCTGTCCAGTTTCTGCGAGGATTAAAATTTATTAGCATTCTAACTTGGTTACTGGGAATATCTTTCTCGATAATTATAAGTACTCACTTAAAGTCTTTCCCTTCCCGTCTACTTCCCCAGAGGGAAGAAAGGCAAAGACGTTCTTGATGCCAACATCAATTTGATAGCCCTTATCTTCCTCGCTCTTGACGGCCCCCACAAGACACTACGATTGAAAAAGTGGAGTAAAATACACTGGATAAACTACTAAACTTGCTTTGTGGTGAATATGAACAGGTATCGACTTACGAGACCGCTGGACACCATAGACGCATTGTAATTTGTATGAATTTCTTCAGGATTAATCGTCAGTTTCACATTGTGTTGCCCATTCGAACGTTTCTCAGCTGACAAAACCTTAACTACAACAACTTGTCCAACTGTAAACATGTCTCTAAGTCCATGAAACGGCATCTGCAGAAATGGATAAGGTCCAGGTTTACACATCATAATGCTGAATTATTTCTGGAGATAATTATAATTTTTTTCTTACACTTCGGTTACTTGCTGCCATTTCCTCCAAATATTCCGTATAAGGCTTTGAAATGTCAGTTGCAGCAACAACACCAGTTGCCCTTCCAGGTAAGACGATGATCAAGCGGGCATCCTGAATTTCATAAACTACTCCCAAGCTCAACAATCCTGGGGCCAGTGTCTGAAATAAGGTAGATAGCAATAGCATCAAGTCATGCCTCACGTTCACCAGGCCATTTAAATGAACTGAAACAATCCCCACATTGTTGCCATTACGAACTAAAAGCCCCATTACCTCATATGCGAGGGGCACAACTTGAAATGAATCTTGCTGCACCAACCTCCCCTTCTTCCCAGCAATTAACTTTTGCTCTTCCAAAGTTAAGTTGTTCGCCTTTTTCCTTTTCCTCTCCTTGCTCGCAGTTTTGGTGTTTTCAGAAGTTGTCTGTACAGGAAAAACAAATCTTTTAGCATCCTCAAAACAATTCCGAGACTTTTCCTTATCAAAATATCAAACTCACAAATAAGTTAACCAGCTTGTTTTTCCGCTTTATCTCAGTGTCTCCATTTTGTTGCCCTGTTGCGGAATCCCCCCCACTTCCCTTCGTCGAGGGAACTTTCCCTCTGGGGAAACTTGCCTCCATGCTATTATCTTAAAGAACTTGACACCGTTATCTTCTCCTCCAGCGTGTATCCTTTGAACTGACCAATCACAAAATGATTTAATTAAACTGATCTGCGAAGCAGGTCGGTTTTCTTAGCTTCAAAACTATTCAGGTGGCTTGAGCAAAGCTGAAATACAAATGCATTTCCAGCACATGTCGCTCCAAACTCACGCCAAAACCAAATCTACTCCAGCTTGCGAGTTGGGGCACTTGGATACAACCCTATAGCATGTTTTGATTTCATATGAGGTCCCGATCAACGAGAAACGTTACCGGAGAGGCACGGCATGGCATTGCATTGTCATAGTTTAATGCAGCCAATGGACGTAGTTAATTGTACGATGCATTCGGATGAAGATCAAGCGACAATAAAAATAAATCATTATTTTTTTTGGGAGCTCCATTAATTATACAATTTTATTTTCCAAGATTAAAGCCGAATCACATGGTAATTTTGTAAGGAAAGTTGAAGAAAGTCTTTTGAAAGTTACACAGAGTGACTATAGGAGTTAGAGGAAATTTGTAATTTGCATGGACAAAAGAATCTTGGTCAAGAAAAGATGTCAGGAAATTTTCTCATAGACAAATGAATTACCTTTTGGGTTTATGGGTATTTTTTTTTTCAGATAAAGAATTTTTTTTCCTCAGCATATTTTGAATCAAGATCTGAAATACTGTTGTAATTAGTTGTTAAAATAAACAAAGACAAAAAGATTAATAGAGAGCACATAACATTAAGTAACTTGCTTGTGAGTTGACGTAGTTGTAGTGAGATGAATTGGCTGTTATTTTTATGTAAAATATAAAGAAAACAAATCAACAAAACTATTTTTAGGTAAAATTGGAAAAATATTCAAAAAGAGGAAAAGGTTGGGTGGTCGAAAACTACTTAAAATTCACAATCATTCCATAGCACTCTGCCACCTGAAAAAAAGTGTGTGTTTTTTTCTTTGTTTTGTTTTTGTAGAAATTATACGGATTCAACAATTGATAGATTAATACAGCTCGTAAAAATGACTAAACATTAAAACTCCGGATTTTACAAAATATACAGTGGCAAAGCCATATTTAGACTTAGTGGAAATAACGAGTCAAGCATTGGTTATTGATGTACAACAGTCATGTTAAGTTTTTTTGCGTGACATGTTATCCAGTTTTTTGTCTCTTTTTACCCTTGTGACAAGGTAACCAACTTGGAAGGATGTTAGCACAAAAAGTGTTAGCATGACGGTAAGGATATGTTTGTGTTGTTTTTGGTTGGGGTGCAAACGAAACCAAGTAAAAATAGAAAGTAAAATAGTTTTTTTTCATACAAAGTTATTCCTTAAATGTTTACACAAAAAACAAGAAGTTTTTCTAAAAAGAACTATAAAAACTCGGTAAATCGGTTAGTGCATTAAAGTAAACCTGTTTACGATTTTTTTTAAATATATAAAACCAACACACACCACAGCGATGAGCTAACACATTTGATAACTAATGTATGTACGTATATGTGCATATTTAATTATCAAGTAAAACATTTAAAATTATAGGATAAACACTTGCTAAACACATTTACAAAAGCATATTACTTATCTAGTCAGTTTGGCCTTTCACACATTGTACGTCTAGGGATATTACACTTAGGCTATGTTTTAACTATCAAAATACTCCCGCACACGTTTGCACACTTATTATTCCTCTTTTTTTAGCGATTGTTTGTTGTGGACAATATCGACATTTTAGAAAACTAATAAAGAACTTTTTTTGATGGTGAAACTGTTTTATATACTTAGCCTATTCTGTACTAAATAGTTCTTAAAAGGTAGAGTATTCTATGCTTACATTGTAAATTGTGTAAGTGATAAGTAGAACTTGAATTGCTTTTATTTTTACGTTTTGTTGTTTGAATGAAACTTTTTTTTTGGCTGGTTGAACTGTCAACCAAGATTTTTTTCATCTTAATCAATCAACTGAACAATACAAAACTTTGGTCACAAGAAAAACAATCAAGTTCTGATAAATGTTGTGTATATATTACTGCATAATTTGCATAATTGGTGATCTATTTTATATTTCAATTTTTTTTGTATTAATGTGTGTATTCTACCTGGGCTACATTTTATTTTTGTAAAAACTATTTCAAAAAAAGATATCTAGAGAACGAGCACTGGCTTATTGGAATCAAAATCATATTCGTTGGCTTTTCCATTTTTTTTCAAGCAACAGAATATGGGCTATCTTACAAAAAAAATCATGACAAACACACCCAACACCCAGTCCGATCCGATCTTGTTGACGTACTTTGCACCTTTTTAATTCGTGATACTGCTGGACAATAGATGTTTTTTTTTGCAAAATGAGTTGCAGGTTACCCCCAAAGCAACTCATAACCTGGTAGATTGCATTACATGTAAAATTTGTAAATTACATCTTCTTTGTCGAGTTGGTATCAAAAGAAACAAGGACGACATGTTTGATATTATTCTACAAATTAAATCTTACAAATTAAAGTGCTTATTTTTACAAAATTTATTCTCTAGAGTGTTGTCATTTCTGACGACAGAGCATTTCCGGGTCCTCTGATCTCCTCCAAGTTGATTTCTGGACGAACCAACTTCTTGTATTTCTGTTTATGGGGCAACATGACATTTGCAAGTGAAATTTTACTATGCATAAAAATCGCACTCGGTTGGCTATATTGATGGAAAACGGAAATGAACTCACCGTCTCGAAGTCACCGGGTGTTGTTCGCCACAGCCATATTGCGTATCCAGGTATGCACAACATTGATGTAAGAGCAGTAAACCAACCGAACATGTGAGCCACGAACGGATAACGGTAGTCCATGTACTTGATTTCTGACCATTGAATTAAACTGAAGAAGAATACTCCCTACAAAATCAATCAGTTTCAGACATGACATGTTGAAAACGGTTTTGTAGTATAAGTTCCTGCATGTAAAATGCAGTCGGTAAGAAATATCTCACGTACGAAGCAAATCGTTGGAGTAGAAATGACCCAACAGAACTTCCACCAGGAGATGGGGTAGTATCCAATCATGTCGCGAATAGCTTCGTAAAATCTGTTCACACCGAAAGCCCACGAGAAAGCAATGCACTCAAAGAAGATGACCCAGAGCAGAACCAAGCCACTGACAGCATATGAATCGAGCAGTTGGAAAACGTACATTCCACCCTGTCAAGAAGAAAAAAAAATATTCCATCGCATGTGTCAAAATATTGTCAAGGTAAATAAGCAATATTCTTTGAAAGATAATTGGAAACAACTGGCCCGTACTCTAGTGACGCAAGCCAATCCAACAAAGTAAGAGATTATGCAGACAACGGCTATGAACGCTTCCTTCCTGCGTCGCAACAAGTGGGGCCATTCGTCAACCATGGCAGTAATGAATCCTTCAAGAGTGCAAAACTGGGAGTCGAGACCAATAAAGAGTAGCATGACGAAGAACAGACATGACCACAGAGTCGGCCATGGCAACTCAAGTACAGCCGACGGGTACACCAAAAACGCCAAACCAGGCCCTTTAAAGAGTTTAGACATTTATTTGTCCAAATCTGTCCACTTGTACTCGATTTTTGAATAAATGGTCAGTGATTTCTTACCAGAGACAGCTACCTCAGAAACAGGTTTGTTTTGCGTATGAGCCATGAAGCCAATTACCGAAAAGATTACGAAACCAGCGAAGAAACTGGTGCACGAGTTGATGCAACAAACGGTTAAGGCATCTTTGTACACGTTGTTGTTGTACTTGTTGTATGATCCCAACGCAATCAGCGTACCAAGACCGAGACCGTACGAGAAGAAAATTTGTGTGACTGCGTCCACCCATACTTGCGAGTCGCCTAGCTTGCTCAGGTCAGGGTTCAGGTAATACTTAATACCCATGAATGCTCCAGGGAGGGTAATACCACGGATGAGTAAAACAGTCAGTAATACGTATGGGAAAAGGGCAGTAAAGTATACAACTTTTCCTGTCCATTTGACTCCTTTCCAGATACAGAAGTAGCACATAATCCACACCAAGAGGAGAGTTCCAGCAAGTTCCCATCGCACCTCGCCCATATCTTCAACTCCGGTAGAGATGTTTAGCACACGCCGTCTACATTAGTTTCATGAAATTGGAAGTGTGAGTGAAAGCAATACCCCATAAAATTTGTGGGACATGTGTTCTCTAGGTTTGCTTACTCCCAAAATTCTTTGACGGGATCCGTGAGATTCTTGATCGGAATACCTGTACGCCCTCCGATATTGCAGAGGGTAACGTTTATCCCATTTACGAGCTGACTCGTGCAATGATCCTCACGACGAACGGATTGATTGACGCAGAGATCAGTGTTCCATTTGTTGCTGCAGTCACTTCCATGGTAGTTCTAAATCACGGCATTGTATAAAGCCATTTCACATCTTTAATATCCCTCCCCAATAAGCATAGGAATTCTTATTCTTTTAGTCAACTCAAGACATATTCCTTCGAGAACCTCTCTGTATGAACCTAAACTCAGATGTATTGTATGCAAAATACAAATATGCATATTATATGTGTAGGCGCATCATAATTCACTACTTATAGCTAAAAAAAATATTGATCAGATAGCGCTCCAGATAATTGAACGATTCTATTCAACTTGTTCCTCAAAAAGATTACCATCGAGGATAAAAGCGTTACAACGCTTATTTTAGTTTTCATCTATTACCCATACAAATCACGTTCAAGTCCTGGAATTCAAATATATCTATTGCACCTTACCCTGCCCAGTCGCCACGTTTCACCCTCTCATGTTTGGCACGAATCAAATTAAAAACTGGAAACAAGAAGATCGTCTCCGTAATAGAGATGGGCGTGTTAGATTATTACATAATGGTGCATTCGTCTCATGGTACGCAATAAAGAAATTCGTTAGTAAACATTTTCCTTCACGTGTGGGTATCGATAATGTCTTCTCTTAATTTTTCAAGAATAATTGCAACTTTTTTGAATGTTCTTAAACTAGCTATTTTTGCACACTAGGGTCATCTGAGAACGGAAAATGTATGTTACACGGGCTGATCAAGTTGTAAATTATGTTACTTAAATTACTTGTGCTCGCTTTGTCCATGGAAAACATTAATCATCCATTATATCCCAAAAGACTATCTTTTCAATATAAATACAACTTCGTAGGTGAGTGAACAGATGAAACTAAATGTGGGACAGGTTCAATATTTTTGACAGACACACTTGAAAAATGATTTATACATATTTTGAATAGTACTGATCAGTTGTTCGAACATAAGTTTGAACTAATATGCGAATTTCTCTCAAAGTAGACCGCAAATTTGAGTGTACGATCAAAGCAAATTTCCAAATTCTAATCCATTCAAGTAGAAAATTTATCTTTAAGCGTCAATCAAAACAGCGCCTGGCAAGTATAAGGGTTTTGCAAGAACTAGCCTCTTCTTAATGTCAAATATTGAGACTTGTGGGATATCATAAGACCGCGTATCGTAAACTTTTGGCATAAACATTGCTAATTATACTTAGAATTGTTCTTGAATGGTTTTAATGCTTTCACTAGCCATTGGATATCTATCGACTGCTATAAATGCAAATTTAACATCCGTTTATGACCTAAGGTAGTTTGCCACAAAAAGAATTGTCTTGAACCGAAGCAACTGAAATGCCCAACCTTAATTATATATTAAGCTAGGTTGGCCACATATGGAAAAAATACTGAGATATTACTTTTAGATCTTACAATAAACAATAAAGCGACACCATATGAAATAAGAGAGCTTAACCTCGCTTTACCAATTCTGAACTGAAACTTGTAGATGTTGTACTTTTTGTGAATGGTCTCAGTATAAGCTATAAAAACACGAGTTGTGCGATGAAACTCATGTTTCTTGGCAACTTACTTGCACTGAACGACATAATGAAGTAGAAGATGGCCCAAGCCAAGACGACGATGTAATAAATGTTCATCCAGCAAGACATCACAGCAGCTGCATAGCCCACACCTGCAATTCACACGGTAATAATGGAAACAAAAAAAATATCCACTTAAACCATTACTCAAAAATTATATTCCTAGTTTCATGACGCTTTTTAATTAAAAAAACAAGCTTTTATATGGTCGCTTCGTTTCGGAATAACGTTAACTTTCCCTATTCAAACATTTCTATTCATTTCACTAGTGTCTGAGATATAATTTCAAGGACAGGTTAATTGAGAATGAAAAGTAGACTTTGTCCGTTTTGCAATTATTTTTGGAATACATACATAACTGACGTTTCAGCGTCCGTGATTTAAAAAAAACAGTAACTCAACTCAATTCTAGCTGGTCATTGTCACATATAATTTTTTTTACGGTAAACTTGCTACGTGCATAAAAGTTTTTCAAAAATAGGCCTTCATCAAGGCCTGTTTCCATAATACAAGTTTCACAGGCCAAATCTTAACTCTGCGTCTAGGTACGCCGACAGTTACAACACACAGCCATTCCAGGAATCGACTGTCGACATATTTAAGAATCGTTTGTTACTGAACGATACATAGGTTGACCTTGAATATACATTGCAGCTTCGGAACAAAACAATTTCCTTGCTCTATTTTTATGAATCATGGTCAAAATGTAGAGAATTATATTGGTAACATTCTTGCAACTCCAAGTTACCCTTAAAGATAGGAGTCATCTTCCATACACCCAATCCACCAATTGTAAGAAATTGGCCAACAGCTAATTCCATGAAGAACATAGGGATGCCACCCAGAATTACCGTCAGAACGTACGGTACGAGAAAGGCACCTATCAAATAATCGGAAAAAACATGGGTAGCAACAAGTTGATCACGACATCGCAAAAAAAAACATCTTTTGTTCTCATCACCACATAAATCATCACAAAATATTTTCATACAAGCAAGCGCGGTCTCTTCGCTCGATCATATCTTTGGCAACGTTCATGCTAGAATTATTGGAATCAGTAAGAAACTCATAATCTCGTGTTTAGTAGTCTTTCTGGCCTTCATATTAAATTTGACAAATGTTTAAAGTTTAGGGTCACATCAATCATAGCTTACATGAATGTCGATTGGATTGAAGATATGAGAGACACTATTTTATGCAGTAACTTAACTTGGTAATCACATTTGCCAACACAATTACATACAAATCATGAGTAAAAATAAAAAAGTTGAAATAAGAATCAGAATGTACTGTGAAAACGGAAAAAAATTAGCAAAATATTATACGAGCCATATCGTCCTCAAATAATATATGAACTCTGAAGAAACTAAAGAGAGCGCAAATCCTCTATTAAATGGGGCTTTGCATCTTTCTTTTGACATAAAAAAATGACGCAGCTGTGAAGGTCATAACATTTTGCACGCATAACTGAGATGAGTGATTACGCAAAGAAAGTCAGAGCAAAGGCCGTCAATCATTTTATTCATGCATGGAACATAAATACTATGAACGTTTTGATCACTTTACCAAAATGCCGTAAAATGAAAGACACATCAATCACGCAGGCGCATGGCAAACTGACCTTCTTTGACTGGATTTTATGGCGATGAGAATTGAAAATTTTTGTTTGCTAAAAAACAAATCTGTGGATACGTCTACAAATTGAGTCGAAACCATACCTCCTCCATTTTTGTAGCACAGGTAAGGAAATCTCCACACGTTGCCCAGGCCAATGGCTAGACCGACGGTGGACATAATAAAATCTAGCTTCGATGACCATGATCCTCTCTCTGGGACATCCTTATCCTTATCCTCGTGAAGCTGGGCCACAATTGTGTTCGTCATTTTTGGTGATGTTGCGCTACCTGACTCACTTCCGTTCGTCAATTGGTTTATCTCCATTGCCAGAAAAGGCTGTGTCACAGATGATGAAGTGCCGCCCCCGGGCTTGTCACTCATCGCCTCCTGTACAAACTCCAATCACTCCCCCTCTACTACACCTTGCTTTTCCTCCCGAATTTTTCTTGCTCTTCCTTTTACTACGTCACTCACGATAGTTATCTTGTCATCCTTGTTTGCAAATTTAAAACAAATAAACGGACACCAGGAAATTAAAGAAAGAAAAACTTATCGAGAAAAAAAAAGAAACAGTTTAATTCAGAAAAACGTATTTCGTTTCTGTCAAAGCCGTCACATTTTCCCTTTGTCACACACACTTAACTGCACACCATCTTTCAAATACGATCTTATTTTGCAGACAACATTGTCACTCGCGAGCCATTACGTTCCGCCGCGTTTATGTGCTCTCTCTTTCACCAGACGAATCATGAGATATACATACAACCAAACATAAAAATTCGTGGACTAAAAACTAGTCGTTGTTTTAGTAGAATCAGTACTATCCAAAAAAAATAATAGTAATAAGCAGACATCAAAGCTGAAACATAAGACAACACACTCTTAACAGTGTTCTATGCTCATTTTCAGTTCATACCAATAACAGTAATCAAGTATTATGAGAAAGATGAAGTTTGAGGTCTAGTGTGGTACTGGCACATGAGTAACTTAACAATATGACTGGTTTAGTCAGCAGCGGCATTTATCAATAGATGTGTTACACGAGTGCTGGAATAGCGGTAGTGTTTTTGTGCAAGTTTAGATATTCGGAGCGTTAACTGAGATTAGATAGAATGGAGCGTTAAATTGCGGAAGTGTCAATTATACCTCCCCAAACCCTACCTCCATTTGAATCGGGCTATCTGCCTGCGGAATCTCTTCGCGTCTACTTGAGCAATACAGAGTCAAAATGTAAGTATGGACATGAGCAGCACAGACACCCAACTGGCTGAGTTGAATGGTTGAAGAAACGCCGCAGCCAACTGGACAGCGATCGCCTTCAGTAGCAGTTTGGACAGTGGACTCAACCGCTCATTTATGGAATATTTATTTGCAAGCTGTACATGTTCTTCATGAAAAAAATTCTCAATCTTTGAGTAAACTCACCCATGCCTATGAAAAACTCTGTTTGCAATGGTATCCACATCACTTTTAATTGCTTCAGTTATTTGTATGCATACTATTAGCCAGGCATCCCACCAAGATTTGGAGATGTTTTTAGACAATATTTTACTGTTCTGAATTTTCTTCGAGAGAAGGAAACGAATGCACGAATTGATATAAGTGGCGATTGGAAATAATATAATCGTAATTACTCTGACATAGATTTGAGGAAATTTATAACTTTTCCTAAAATACTTTATTTTTTTTGATCACCGGTACTAAAAATTGAAGACGATTACTCTTCTGTCACATTACTATATTAAATCTCTCAAAATATTGAAAACACATTTTTTATGAGGAATCATTTTCAAGAAAGTTGAAAGTCTTGGATTTAATAGCTTGGCAAGTTAATAACTTAAAATCTGGAACTAGATTTACGCATTGATCAAAATGAATAAATTATATGATGCCTATACTTTAATCGTAATGAGGAGAATATTGAATTCCATGTGCGAAATATCAAACCAAACAAACCTAACTAACACATTTTTGCAATGTTTGACTGCATTGTCGGCATCTGAGATACTGGTATGTACTGCTCGGGTCAAGAAACTGAATAATTTTACCGATCTATTGATAAGTTGGAATGAGCCTACTTAAAAAAACTTTATGGATCTTGATTTTCCTAAACAGGGGAAGAAATACCGCGTTGGTTGAATTTTAACATTTTACTTTTTATAACGTCAGCATCTTTTTTAGCATTGTATTGGAATGGTGCTTTCACTCCTGCTTCTTTTTCAAGATTTACTCCACTCCACGTGTTGCAGGGTGAAATATTTTTCTGATTTCAAAAACAGGCTCTGCATGCAAGACTTTATGCCGAAGTCCTTGACATATTAAGGTGCAATGACAGTAATTGATAAAAATGCAACCCCAAAAAAAATGAACAGTGACGATTACAGTGTAGTTGTTGTATGGAAATAAATCTGTATGAATGATGTTTGCTACAAGACTATAGGTAATACGAGGGACATAATGGTTGTATCATTGTCATGCTTGTCAATGTAACATCCTCATTAAAGTGAGATTTTTGCGTGTGGAGATCATCGCTACTTTTATCACGTAAAGAACCAACGGACTTTCGTCGTAGTGAAACCATGGCGAGTCTTGCATCCGTTATGACACTGTAGCTGACTTATGTCACTTAAACCAGTCATAAACGTCGACCTCACACATTGAAAATTTTGCATGACGTCAAAAATCAAACATTTTAAACTACTTTAAAGACGAAAGTGAGACTTGTCCAATTTTTAGGAAACAAGGGAGGAAAAACGTTCCAACGCATTGCATTAAATCTAGTTAGTCATTAGCCGGACAAAAAAACTTTGTGCATATATAATTATAATATATGAAATGAAATGGGAATGAAAATGAATCATATGAATTTATTATTCAACAGAAAAGTAGTTAATCTGTCAAAAAGCCTGTTACTGCAAAAAGGGAAAGTCATCAATAGACATAGACGTCAATATTGTCAACCATTTTGAAAACTTTTCTATACTGTGATCTATCAGTCCAGTACCTCGTCTTCAATACGAATTTCATTAGCTCGTCACAAAAACGAAAAGAAATGAAAATTTTGAATGTAATGTGATTCCTGCAACATTACGGACACACTCGCGCTTTACTCAAACACATTCATCGTCCTCTCTCCCAGCGTATGTGTTACACAGGAAATGATCACTTTACTTGTGTAAGTACACAATTGCTTGGATGTCTGCAAAAAAAAGTCAGCTTGTATCATAAAACTGCCAACATCACTTTTTCGTTATGCTTCTACAACTGGAGAATGAAAAAATTTCTCATCTCATACAAATTGCTTGGTGACTTGTCTGCCCTCCATTTTATAACAACTGTTAAATAAATATTAGTTTAGAATGAAATAATACTCGTAATAGAAACAAATCCCCTAAAGTTTCAATATTATGTACAAAATGTAGTATAATATCCTTAAAAAATATGATTATCAAGAGCGATAAAAACAAGAGGAAACATGACATTGACATCTCAAGATAAACATAACTTACCAAATGCAAGCTGTCACAGTCCGCCTTCCACTTTCTCCTTCCCTCTTATGTCAAAAAACCTGTTGACTACTTCCGAAAGGTGTTCTTTTTTTAAGATCAGCCTTCAGAGATTACACAACTAACTGCCTTTGTGGCTGGCTAAACCAAATCTTTAAATAACTTGCACCAAGCCTGTATTTTGTACCAGAACTATTTTCACTCTGCGTTGATGCATAAAAGTTCAACAATAGCTTGTCCTGAAAATTTTTTCCGAAGGCTGTTTTTAGCCTTGTAGAAAGTCTTCTGTACCGTATCACCTTATTTTGACCTGTTCACTAGGTACTTTCAAACACAGCTATAAAACAGATACTATCAAAATATGAAAATTGATGAGAAAGAATTGTAAACACGTTGTTCAACTCCGCAAGTACTTGAACTGAACAAGCTTTGTTCCCAAAAAAAGAAGTAAAAAATGGTTAATTACTCTAAGCAAGTCTTTCTATTCCATTTGAGAACACAACTCCCAAACCAAATTCGACTTTCGAACTTAACTTGGAAAAAAAAAATTCCCTTCTTATGGACTTGGTTGCAACAGCGACTGTATTTGCGCTTGGATGACGAAACAGCGACAAAAGCCTCTTCACTGAGGTTTTGCTGTTTTCTTGAACAGCAGTTTAAATTGGACCAAATAGTGTTGATATCGATGATAATGTCGAAGTAATCGTGAAATCACGCCGCAGCACACAAGAATGTGATCATGCCTCGGTGAAGGGTTGCAGCCAAGTGTTGTCCTTCTCCACAAGTGCAAGAGATGAAAGTGGATTCACACATGAAACAGCAAGCTGAAGCTGTTTCTCCTCGTCAAAAGCACAAGTGTAAACGCTGCAGACTCCAACGAGGGTAGAAACAAACGTCCACCTACGAATTCCATAGGGCGAGAGGGTGATGACAAAAAAAACGATGTATAATGACGAATGACCATTTCATCAGCGGTATGACAATGCGAGTGTTTGGAAATGGTGATTTCGAAGCGATCAAGTCGCAGTAGAACAAGGAGGCCCATTCTATTTCTCTTTTCTCGCCGTTGCATCATCGCTCCATAACGTTTTAACGCTCTGTTTAGCGTGTTCGACTCGAGAAACATATTCAGCATGACGTGTGTGAATCATTCAAATAGGAACCAAAGTGTGTGTTTATGTGTGTTCTCGCACGCAGACAAATCTTTATGACCGACATGACACACAGTAACCGGAATGATGATGAGACTTGTAATAGCTGTTGTCTACTGTGTACTGTATTTTTTTATTGTCTACTCTTGTTAGCGATATGACATCGTATTAGTATAAACATAGTTTTTTTTTTTGAATTTGCAATGATCATGTCCACTTCTAGAGGGAAACTTATGGTTTCCTATAAAAGTGTAAGGCGTGTTTCCATAAATATCACGTGCCTCTTCTACAGGTTTACACTTCCAGCCAGCATTGTGACGAGGAGGGGGTTGAGTAGGGGTAAACTTGAAGCGGAACCAAATTAGATGACAGCAAGCGGAAGCATACACTATTCACTTGCTGGTCAAGCAGGGGTGGTGCTTCAAACCTATCTCATTTTTTGAAAATCATTTATGGTGAGTTGATGACCGAGTGTTCATAAAAAATACAGCTAAATATATGTGTTCATAAAAAAATACAAGCAATTTTCGCTACGGAGAAAACTTGTTCCATACAATTCATAATAAATTCAGAATACGTTTTCATTTTAATCGCACAGTCCTCCTCAACAGAGTATTACTATTATTTTAAGTGTTTACGCCTAGAAGTTTACCAGGGGCAGTTTTAATTTTTCAAGAGGAAAAAGGTTGGCTTAAAAGATTTTTTTTGTTGTTTCATATTTTTTTACATAATTATAATAGTTCAGGTATAAAATAATATGGACATGTATCACACACCAGCAGCGCTATTCTTATCGTGCTACAAATCAGCACACAATGCTCAAATTATCCGTCCATCCTAAAACCAATTTTATTGGCATAGAATGTAGACCCGCTAATTAGACAACAAACTTGCTCTTTGACTTACTCGTCGACTCCTTTGCGCAAGCTTGTGCTCATAATCACATTACTACCTACACTTAGCCTGATTACTTTACATGATTCTCTTGAACTACAATTAATTACATTTTGCTCATCCACTGTCAGTATTTTCTTCCCGTTGAAAGAATTTTTTTTGTCATCTCAAAATGCCATATTTGATTGCTTATTTAAGTTTTCTACATCTGAAACTGAAAAAGAAATGTTTTCAAATAATAAATGCAGAGTATGCTCCTACAAAAGCTGCGTGTACATTCCAGGAGAGCAATTTCCGCCGACCTTCATAAAAAGGTAATCTACTGTGCAACGACTGTTCTGTAGTGCCTCAAACCAATTTTAGCATTCGTCCGCATAAAAATTCATTTACATGGGTAATAATAATATTGCAACATGTTTCAAAGCAATTGTATAGGACTGCGAGATACTGTCTCCTGAATTTTCCTCCTAAAATGTTGTCGTAGTTACTTTTTTGCCATTTGCTATGCTGGTATTGCGATTTTTCCGCTTAAAAATGGTAACTCCTACTTTTAGCTGCGAGACAAACTGTGAATAGTCTATCACACCTGCAGCTCCTGACATTACGTGTGTAATGGCAGCAAAATAAGAAAGGAAACCCTGCTGTTACGGTTGGATTTATTGCGGGACGATCAATTAAGATGATAAAATATCAATTTCAACAGCCACCTTCTTTGATATTTTCTTGTGTTTTGCTTCCATTCAATACAAAACACGGGCGATATTGCAGAGCAATTTTGAGAAAAAAACTTGAACACAAAATTACATACATTCTGGTAACAGGCACATAAATAATATGCTTACAGATAGACAAAGTAATTGTGCATGCTATCACCAGAGTTTATATGTTTGCCCTCCCTGCTGGTCATCAGTTGAATACGATATGTATTTATAACGTGAAAGGGATGCGATAGCTACTCCGACAATTGACCTAGATGGTGTTTTCCTTATTACAGTATTATTTATGACCAATCTAGTATTTCATGTGGAGTAGGGTAATAGAGAGGGAACGGCTTTTACTAGAGTATACTGTAACATCTACTTGGGCAGAATCGTATGCACTGTGTGTATGTTCCGCTCAAGTTTCTTCAGTGGGTGACTGGAAACTCGACGAAATTTTCAAAGCTAAAATATACTAATTTGTGCGTTAGCCTTTTTTCTGTCAACTAGGCGATAGAATCAATGGAATGTGAAAGATTTCGACGGACTTCAAGCACAAAATGCAATGAGATGTCTGTGATGGATAATCTGCCTTCATTTTTGCCGGCTATAACTTTGATATGATACAGATTACAGCAGCAGCATATGAGCAAGTTTATTTATAATTGATAGCTCAGCTTTTTTGTATATAAGTCGAAGTTCCAGGATTTATTTGAGATTTTAAAGTCAAGATGAGAATCGTCACCGGTCACTGCGGACAGAGCAACAAAAAGCACTGGCCAACGTATGTTTGCACACCGTATGTAGATGACTAATTGTAAGTGGTCATTGCAATCACTTCGTTCGTCACTGAAACTCGTGTTGATGATTAACGATTGCATGCGTGCCTATACCTAATAGTTTTAGTTTTCGAGAACATCATGTCTTAAATATCGTTTTAATGTTGATAAAATGTCGAAAAAAGAATATATTTGCTTTCTAATTCCTCAGAAATATTTCGAAACGTGTTTATTATAGTGTTGTGCTTTCAAGTCCGCTGAAGAAACGCCGTGTGGAACCGGACTTATAGGTGATTGACGCAGGATATGCAAAAATTCTATTCAGCGTAAAAACAAATTGTACAGGCGATAATTTAGAAACAATATCAGTTTTATATCTGACCTACGCTGGCAACGTTTCTAGGATTTTCGTAATTGAATTGGTAACTGAAATGTACTGCAATGTCATAATTCACAATGTGCTGTAGTACACAATGTCAGAGTATGATGATGATGCTAATAATCGCTTATTGGAACTGTATTTTTATTCTCTTATCGTTAGAAATACGTAATTCCTTCATTTCATACATGTTATCGAGAATATGGTTGTTTACTCGCGATAGTACATGTCACGAACTGTAAACAGCCACTGTCGGCAAATCAAATATTATAAAATAAACCATCTTTCATTACAAATGTTTGTTTAGCGGAATACAATGAGATAGTTCAAAGTTAATGATCGTCATCGTTTTTCCTGGCTCAGAGTAACGTAAAATCAGGTTCTTCGAGGGGGATTCGTCTTCGTGGCAGACGCTATCTGTTATTTATGGAGTATAATAATCTTGATGTCATAATTATTGCGTCCATATTTCATTGTTTTCACACAAAGCAACCTTGCGACGCTTACAGCCACAAGTTAGTATTAGCGAAGAAGTGGAAGCACAAACGCAAACGGAAATGTTTTAGCGTTGACGTTTCATGCACGGATATTTGCTGAAGAAAGATTAAGATAAGCTCTTGTGGAAACCGCAACTCGAATACTAAGTACAACTTCTATCCCCGAAGTAACATAAATACTATTTTAATAAGATAATCGCAAGCAAACAACATATCATAATAACACAAGCGACATACATGTACAGATCACCACGGACGATGGCAATCGTGCAGAGCTCCAATCTAGGGAAACAAGAATTTCCCAGTTTTCTGCCATTCGTACGGAAAACAGGAAGCTGCACACAACTTGTTATGCACATCGCAAGACTGCTTTTACTCAGCAGGAAAAAAATTCACAGAAAAGTAAAATTTGACTGATAGATTTTAGCCATGACCAACGAATCATTGGTAAGATTTATGTAACGAATTTACACACATTTTTACTGTAAAAGATTTTTAATTATCATCATATTTTAAAAGTGTGATGTGACCACAATCGTGCGTGAGGAGAGTTTGGTCCAGCTTCCGAAGTTCACGGAGGGGATTTTAGTGGGTGGACACATTCTTGTCATGATTTTTTCCGTATGCGGTAATATCGCTGCATTGATAATAGTTTACCAATCCAAAGCTCCGAAGCTCTCCACCAAATTCTTTTTGACAATGCTTGCTGTCAGTGATCTCCTTATGACTGTAACTGCACCACCGACTGAAATAGCAAAAATGATGAATACATTCAACGAGTGGATTTTTGGCGGACTCATGTGCAAACTGGTGCCTTTCTTCCAACTTCTATCGGCAACTATGAGTGCGATGTGTCTGATGGCAATAGCTGCTGAGAGAAATTTCTTGATTGTTCGAGCAATGAGCTCTAGCACAACGCTAATCAATTTATGGCAAAAGTGGATTGTTCCATCAATCTCTGTATCTATCATACTGGTACCAATAGGCTGCGCGATTCCACAAATTTGGCACTACGAAATAATCGACTTTTTGGCAATTCCAATCGTATCTCCAACTCACGCAACGACGAAACCAGATGCTGATGGAACCGTTGACGAAGTATCCTCTACATTGACACCTTCCCCTGAAACCGTGAATTGTGACATTCGAAACTACTGCATCCGAAACAAGATAGATAGTGGGAACATAATATATTGGAGCATTACAGGATCTACTTACTTCTTTTTATTACTCTGCTTCCTGGTTTCATATCTGTCCATTTACAAGTTTGTCAAAAAACATGGAAACTTCAAACAGCGGGTTGTACAAGACTATCGTTCGGACATTATGATAAGCGCACCAGCCGTATCAAGAGAGAGTGACTTCACAAATTCAGGGACGGTACAACATGTCCATTCTGACAACGTTAACGCTGGAGAAAGACATCGTAAAACTCTAAAATTGATTTTAGGCCTTATACTTTTGCACCTGTGTTGTCGAGCGCCAAACTGGATCTACCTGGTTGTCATCAACGTCAAAACAGTTAAAATGACCCAAGTCACAAGAACTCTATTGGAGTGCTTTCATTTCTTATCGATTGTTAACTGCGCATTAGATCCATTCCTGTATGTAATCTGGAACCATTCTCTGCGCTCACCGGGAGATGAAAGAAATTACAACGATTTTTCTCATTCTGTAATATACAAAGACACTGGAAAGCTTTGTGGCCTGGCTTTTTGTTGCATTAGGAGAAGAAGGAATCCAAGTTCATTCGGAAGTAGCTTAATGGTCCAACCGATGCGGTTAAGAAAGACGCCGTCCATTTATCATGTCTCGAAGAATGATGATTCAGGCAAAAGTCAAATCAGGATTTCCTCAGTCAACTCTCCCATCACGCCGTACTAAGGCTAAGGACAGTATGGGCCATAAAGCTAGTTATGGCTTTTTGGCAGCTCGTTATGGCTTTTTAAGTTTAAAAGAATATATCGGTTACATATGACGACTTCTGTGCCATATGGCTGTTTATATTTTCCTACAAAACCTGAAGATATGGGTGCTTATGAGAAATATATCACTTGGTAAGAATTGATCTGTTAAACGCAAATAAATGTAATGAATGGTCAAATTATGTTTTATGATTTAAAGTTAATTTCAACAAAAGTTAATTTAATTTGAAAATGCCAATTCCTAGAATTGGCTATGAAACCGCCATAAATAGTGGCTCTATAATTTTATAAGCAGCGCCACCTTATCTAGCTGTCGAACAGCCATATTTGCCTCTTTGGTAAAAATACTGAATTATTACGTAGCTGAACTTTGTTCAGCAAGTTATGATATCGATGAGTTTGTCTGTCCGTCCGTCCGCACTCTACAGGCCGTACCTTTGGGCCGATTTCCACCAAACTTGGTAGAGGGATACTTTGGGCGCTAAGGAAGATCCCTAATGATTTTGAACCAAATTGGTTGACCTTAAGGGCCGGAGGTCAAGGGTCAACTTTTTCTTTTATATTTTGATAAGGCATGCGAGGTATCATTTGAAAGCCCTTATTGAGAACAGACTAACGGTGTGATTGTTTTAGATTTTTGCCACAAGTGTTAAGCGGCATCAATGGTCAAACTTTTGCATTGCGCTCAAAATTTCGGGCAACTTTCTGGTTTGTGCATTGAAAAGTGGAGAGTGACATATCATTATAAAGCTCTCAACTAGGGCTAATCAATGCACTCTGTTTTCCTTAGCTATTTTGCTAAGCGTTTTTGTTAAGCTTTCTTGCTTAGCTTTTTTGCTAAGCTTTTTCCTTCGGTTTTTCTTTAGCTTTTTTGCTAAGCTTTTTCTTTAGCTTTTTTGCTTAACTTTTTCTTTAGCTTTTTGGTTAAGCTTTTTCTTTGGCTTTTTCTTTAGCTTTTCTTTAGCTTTTTCTGTAGCTTTAGACTGGACTTTTTCTGTTCAGCTACGTCTTTATAGCTTTAAAAGCTTTTATTCTATAGCAAGCGAAGTAAAAAGTAAGATGTTCGTTAGTATCCTATGATTTATATAGGTACATGATTTATTGCTTTGCACCAAACGTGATCGTAAAGGTTTTAATGCTTGTAAAAATAAATATTTATATATTAAACCAGCAACAGTTTAAAAATATCGTAACAAACTGCTTTAACAATTAGATGCATTGAAGGTATGACAAGGAACCGAGTTCAACAGTTACCTCAAAGTCAATCCATATTTCAGTTGAGTGAGTGGTCACTGAACATACTGCCATACGTGTTGTACAACTACTATCTTGTACAAACTATAAACTAATGTACACCTCTTTCACTCTCAACATACATAATAGTTAACATAATACTTACAATTAAAGCATAATATATGGCGAGTTGGAAGGCGACTCCGCTCCTGTTCAGACTTGTGACAAGGCTTCCTCTCGGATCGTATGAACTTTAACTAAAGATTTTTAATTTGTTTTTGTTCATACGGCTTCCATGGATGGAGTGAAGAAAAGTTGACGGACCTACTGCGCAATAAGATCTATAAATTGGACTGCTATGTATGCAAAGAAGTGTTACATTTCGTACGTACTGCGGAGACAAACTATCCGTTAGACTGGTCAATTGTTCAATAATTTCAGTGGCTCAGATCTATTGCCGGTTTTTTTCTTACTAACAAAAAATGAATCGTGTTCAGGACGTTCCCAGCAGCCGCGTTGTCTTGGGTGGCAGCAAGCGGAAGGCAGACATATCCCCCAAGAAGGAATCCAAAAAGCGCTCTGCGCTTGGTGACGTAACAAATGCATCTAAAAAGAAACAAGGTGGGGCCATTGGGGGAAAGGATGGAGCGGTCAAGGCAAATATGAAATAAAGTTGTTGCAGAAAAAACACGAGAAATTAAAGTAGAGAAACCTTCCCTGATTCCCGTAATGAACCAAGACCCATCTCGTGTGACCAGAGCTCGTTCAAAAAG
>VICI01000333.1:0-42805 GCA_019593645.1 Akabosia matsudoensis | reverse complement strand
ATCTTTTTCTTGTCAAGCGGAAAGTATCAGTCATAAGTAGGTAGATATTTGATATTGATGATTGATACAAGGACACTGAAAAAGCAATTCTTTGCTAAATATGGGTGCTTCTTTTTAATTTGCCTATAGTTCTCCCGGGTAGAATTGATTGTAGGTTTATATTACAGCAGCAGACGCTGGACTCTAGTTTAAGAAAAATTTTTCATTGAACCATTGAACTGTCGGTAAATGATATCCATGTAAAAGTCACAGTCGTTTTTTGAAAGGACACCCTCAACTAGTTAGTGGTTAGCTCCATCAGAGTTTTTATTCTTTTCAACTGTATTGGATTGTTTGATACCCCTGCGGGAGCGAAACCGAAGGAGTGTGGCTAGAATTTAAAGGCGAAATGTAAAAAAAATCTGTAGACGAGTAAAAGAGTTAGCTAATGAGAACTCCTGCGTTCTATGCATAAAAACCTCCAAAGAGAGTTTTGAACCTTCCTTATGATGACTACATTTTTTTCAACCGAACTTCCATCATCATCACTTTACTCCCTATACTCACCCTCCTCTACCACATCATTCAGAAAACAATTTTGAGCCTGGTGGAGCGCGTCACCAAACAAGACAGAAGTCACATGGAAAGCAACGTTGTTTGCCTATTAATACTAATGCTCAGAACTGGGAGTTTTTATATTCTAAACATCAAACAAAGCAAACTCAAAGAACAGGCCAATGATAAACGAAAAAGTTTTTCTTGTCCCACAGTTGGAGTTAGCTTTGGTTTTTTTTTTGTCTTCAAAATTTTTTTTTATGAAGGACACTCAATAAATGAGCATTTCGTTGTGATTTTGGTTGACTCTCAAGACTAAGTTTCAGACAGTTGATTGACTCTTCTTTAGTTCTGAGCTCATAATACATTTAATATTGTTCATTATACAAGACTTGTAGAGAAGGAGCTGGAGAAGATGTTTGTTTTCATGCGAAACACAACTGTATACCAGCATAAGAGACTTTCTCTTCGCGTCTAATGATGCTCAACATTTTATTATTGGTAAGTCTCCCAAGAGTCATTTATGGACTATGCAGGAGTTCACAAAACGATACTGCGTTTTTAACATTGTTATATGCCCGTTCTCTGAAGTTTTACTCGGTAAGCTTTATTTCTTACATCCTGCTCAACAAGAAGAGCTTGTTGATTCTTGAAAATGGCTTTGATCTCTCTTTAAAGGTGTCTAAGAAATCTAGGGACACAGTTGAACCTGCATGAAGATGACTGTCAAGGCTCAGTGTTTTTGTTGTACAGATTTTAAGTTGCATAGGTATTGTACCTACGCCCAGAGTTTCAAAGTTACAGAAAAAAATGCTCCTAGTCTGGTAAGGTAACTAGACAGACAACAAAGATACCATTAGCATTTTTTACTTTGGAAGTAAATCTAAGAATAAATGTGTCTTATTATAAAATAGTTTTTATTGCAATGCATTTAGTGTACACAATAAATTCTTCTGATGTTGTGTGTGCTGTGTAGTTCATGGATATATTAGCGGTGACGATATTGATTCTAAATGCGTAGTCGTAGGTTCATTTTTTTTCATTGAAATGATATCATCTAATTATATTGTAAAGAGTTTGAGGATCAGATTGCTTGCTGGTAGTGAGGAAGAAACATTTGACGACTTGAACAAAGAAGAATCTATATGCATTTCAGGCTCGGTCAAGTCCAAACTCAATCACACATGGGGAATTTTGGTGCTGCACTAGCATAGATGAATTAGTACAACATTCAACATCGGAAACCCAACAGTTCTCAAGTTTCCATTTCTCTTCAAGTAAGACACACAAGTCCATATATATTCATGTGAGTTTTTGTGTTCAACACAACCTATCCGCTACTAACAGAGTTTTGCTACGCAAAATGTTTGTATCTATTTGGATGCAACTCACAATATACGCATCGTGCTCATAACGTTACAAAAAAAGTACATTAGGAATTATTATCCCCTACACACCGCGTACAGGTATTCTTCTTAAGATTGGCTCTATTCCTTGTGCTTACTCATCCAGCCTGCCTGCTTTCATGTTGGCTAAAGCTTCTCTTTTGTCTTTGGCTCGTTTAGGTTCTGTACCATCAGCCACTCTCATAATCCTGTGTGTACCTGAAAATACACTGACAAAAAATGATGGCACTAGCTTAACTTCAGCTTATTACGAAAAGTAACTTTATTTACCTTAAAAAGCGTTTGCACTCTCAGATCCCTGTTTGAACATGAGATGCATATAGACATATCTGATATAACACGTAACAGGAGAGTTCACACTCCGCGTCTATATCCCGTAGTGCCCAAAAATGCTTCTGCTATTTGTCTTTGTGGAGTGGAGATGTAATATAAGTTGGGTTTCATTTTTATCTTGGGATAACATACATAACATATAGATATAAAGAGTACATAAAGCTTTTGCATACAAGGAAAAAAGTAAACTTTGAGAACAAATTTTAATATATGTGTACCTTTACGTAAGTTTGTAAGTAACGTAGCGAGTAATGCTCAAAATGTTTTCAACTCTTTTATTCGTGTTTTTTCATGCTCTCCAAAACAATCCATTGTGTGTTGTGTGTATCATGGATAGGAATAGGAGTTGGGACACACAGAGGCAAGAATCGAGAAGGGAAAAATATCATACCATTTTGTAACTGTATCATATAGAGTTCTAGCAGTCTACACAGAGGAGTTGTTTAAGTGACGATTGGTGGTGGTGTGTTGGTAGAAGCCTGCTGGCATTATTACATTGCATTCTTCAGGCATCTGGCAGTGGAAGTACGACTACGTTGGTTCCTTTCTTTGTACTAATTTGTAGCAAGTTTAAATTTTTTGTCTTGGCCTGGAGATATTTGATCACTTACAAAAAATCTAGTTTTTGTACCTATTTATACCTACAAATTGGCTATAACTTGGGTTCTAAGTGATACGAAGGTTAGTACAAACAATATATTGAAGATTAAAAAGCAGCCCTTATCATTTTTTTGATAATTATTAAAGAGAAACCAAAACCCTCCAATCTTCGTTACGTCTGAATCAACAGTAAATTATATAAATTTTATGACACACTGAGCAATAACAATTTTTGGGGCAGGAAAATTAGTTTAAATGGTCATTTTGAAACAATTGGTTAGCCTAATACAGGTTCTTCCGGCTTAGTCATACAGGAATTTCTCAAGTACATGAAATGAGCTGTGCATTATCTTTCAGTAAACACGTTAATGTGATCTGCAGATAAACAAACGCTTAAATTTTTCATTAAAGATTTTTCAGTTAGGATTGTAACGCTACTCAACTCATTCCCCGCTATGCAAACCTAATGAAATTCATTGATTCTTTAATTACTTCCAGGAAACAGCTCCTCACATGAATCACGTTAGAGGTTTGCGTGTGTGACGGTGTGCGACGAAATACCTACCTTCCTCGTACAAGCTGTTCTTAATACCAGCTAATAAATTAACTTAACAAAAGTGTGTGCAAACAAACTGCATTGTTTGAGTCAGCCCTCTATTCATATGAAGTCTAGACGGAAATTAAAACTTCCGTGATCCAGCTGCGGCTACCCCTCCAAGGGCCTGATCAAGTGACTACGTCCAGTTCCAAAACTAAAATAGTGGTGCATGTGTGTCCTACAGTATTCAGTGCAACTGCTGGGGGAACACTTGAAATAGCTATTTAAATAATGTTTGGTTATACTGTGATGTAACGCTTCTTAACATATACGATAAGAAAATGAGTGCTAGTTGTTGGTTTACCGATTCAAGTTGCACAACCCTTTGCATCACCGTTAGAACTTCGTGTGCAACATGACATCTACATCCTTAGAGTTGTGAAGTAAAAGTATTACTAGAAAATTTAGCATGAAATATTCTAACGATTCTTTAAGCGAATTGTTTTACAACACAATATATTGAGTGATCTTGTGATGTTCAAAAGTTCAGCAGTTTGTACAAAATGATGTAATCTACAAATTGACGAGTGCGACGTGTGTCCAGAATTGTTTGTTGATATTGATACTCATGTTTATCGGAAGAAAAAAAAAACAAAAGAGTAAATGTGCAAACGCAGTAGGCAACTCTGGAACCATATACAAAGTTTGTGAAGCATTCAACTGCATTTCAAACTTTTACGATAAGGTAACAGTCAACAGTTTAAAAAACTTCATCATGCATGTCTTCTGTAATATTTTACTTGTCCTGGTTGAAAACATACATCAAAACTTTAAACCTACTCTATCAACGTAAATGAGTCACTGCCCTGCTCCTACACACTTTGCATACAACCGATTGGCCATCATAATACGGTATTATCATCATGATAGCATTTTGTTATTACTTAAAAATGCAACCAATGAAAACACATTAAGTTACGGAGATAAAATTGGACTGACGCAAGACGCAAGTCAATCTTAACCAATAGTTGCTCAATCTTGTCTAGATTCTTTATGCAACAATTCATGCAATCTCCACCGTTTTTCTGCTACTGTATCGCTTACTTCTTTCCGGCCAGTGAGTTTGAAAGGAAAGGCGATTTAAAGTGACACAAGAAAAATCGATAATAGCGCAGGTTTAGAAATTGACGAGCTAAGGGAATGTCATACGCTAATTTACATGTGGCACAATAATTTATTTTCGTAAACTGCCCAATCGCCGATTGTTGAGGTTGCTGAATTCTACGGAACATGATTTGAATACACTTCTTGAGAAAGACAACTAACCGGATTGAAGTTGATAAGCCAGGGCAAGTGTGAATACAAACAAACAAGCTTAATAGGACTTCCCATCTAACTGCCAAAAATGACAAGGTTAAACAAAACGTGCACTATGATTGTGAGTTGCAAAAAACTGGTCAGGTCAACACAAGAGGTTGAGAAATGGAGTTAATGTCTACAGAAAACCAGTTAAAAAAGCAAATCAAGGCTTAAGACGAAAACCCTGTGTTAAGTTGACACTTGAAAAATGCCCAGGGACAAGGACAAAACTATAGACGAAAAAGTTTAGTCAGTCTAGTTCATCTGCCTTTCAGACATACTTTACCAAAAAATTACTTGAATTGCTTGCTTTAGCTTTGACTATGTTTGCATCAGGATGTAACAGCGTAAACATCAGAGGATTTGTTTTGCATATTTTCATAACCTATATTTTTGTACATGGTTCATTTTTTGATCTGTTATTTTCGCGTAATGTGTTACGCAGCACATAATAAATTTCAAACAGCGACCTTTATGCAAAAAAAAAGTTGCAAAAGCTTTCAATAGACAAATCGCTCACAGGATAACTTGAACGAAAATGGTCAAACGCAATTTGGCAATTGCTGCTTCCGGTAAACCACGGAAGACCTTTCAGGCTGCATAAATATTTAACATTCACATTATTTTGCGTGTTACAGGATCATACAGAGCAACCCAGCAGAGTGTTTAACAATTTTGAAATAGAAAGCGTGTGCTTTTTTGTGTATGAATGACGAAAAAGCTAGGGCAGAATGTGTGTCAAGCAGGCAGAACCTGATCGCAGTAATGAGTGACGTGACGTACTGCCTGTTGACATACATTTGAATTTAGTGCTGCCTAAAAGCGTATTTTGCAGTGTTATGAATGCTTGCCCTGATCAGATTATAGGTTATGTTCTACGTATTAGATTGATTTTAGTTTTGTACAGCAGAATGCATTATAAACAACTTTAGTTCACATACGGCTTACTTTTTTAATAAATCATTTCGAAATTTTAATAATTCTCACAATAAGTTACCGTCAAAATTGCTTATGAATGTGTTTTTATCGTACCAATTAACGTGTTAATTGTGCTATAATAGTCACACAACGTTTATTTGAAATGGATCTACGTGACGCTAGTGCTTAGTTCCATCATTTCAATAGCATTGACATTGTGATTGTTAAATTTCATACAGCTTAAAGCCTTTTCGTTGTGTTCTTACTCCTGATTCATGAACATAAAATACCTACCTATACAAGTTTGAAGCTTTGAATAACAAGTGAAGCTAACAAAAACACTCATTCGTCATTACCAAAAAAACTACATTTGTCCAGGTCCATTTCTTAAAAAAAAACGAGAGACGAACAGATTGAGCAGCTTATCTTCATCATGCCAACACTACCATCAGTCAAGGCTAATACCATGGACAAGGATAGCTAGAAAACTGTTGTTTACACAAAGTAAAGACCTGTCCATAGCTCTTGCTTCGCCTGTGCTCCAGAGATTCAAGATGTTTTTCTTTAATAAACGGTTGAAAAAGACAATATTATACAGATGTAGTTTATACGCACAAAAAATATTGAATGCGTAGATGTGTCCCTATACGGGGTACCATGATGAAAGTAAAGTCTACCTTTCGTTTCTTTAGTGGGTTGCCCTCATCGGGTTTCAAATTATAAGGAACAAATCTTGTATACGGAGATGCATTATGTAAGGCTGCCTAGCTTTTGAAATTATATGTATTTGTCTGAGAGTCTGTGTGGGACAAAATAGATTTCAATCGACAGTAGATTTTTTAAATGTAAGAATGGAAATGGTAAAACATAGTTTGAAAAATTCGTCTTGCAGTGTCAAGATAACAATTTACGTGAGCGAGTATAGGCAATATTACACTTTTTACTCATCTATTGAATTCAAAGTTGAATACAGTCACTTAAAAATGCATCCATCCTTAGACAATTCATGAGAACAATTTTACTTTCCTTACGTTGTTGAAGAAATTACAAAGGTTTTACGAGAAAAAAACGTTACAAGGGACGTAGACAAAACGTTAGTTTCAACAGGCATTTCACAACAACGAGTACTGTAAGGATATTTTGTCTCCCTCCTCTGGTCTCATGTAAATCAAGGTTTTGGATCAACTATTCACCACCACCCGTTGTGCAGTCTTCATCGCCAAAATAGCAGATACCATCATTAAAACCTCAGCCCACTTTAGTTCAAGAATACTACTTGAGAGTCTTCAAATACCTGTTGTCGCTTGTCAAGCCAGTGGTCGAAGAGTCTTCGATTAAATCTGATGTAAAAAATTATCTAAATGATGTGCATTATCATAATATTCTATTATTGAACTGCTGAACACAACTTTGGTTTGGATTTATTTCTGAATGCATCATGATTTTATCATCTACCTAAAAACAATTCGTTTGTGTTTGGGACAGGTAGTTGTACATACTAAACGCAACAAAGTACTCTCTGTTGTAATTGGTAAAATGATAAACTAACGTCTTGCTTCTCAAGTACAGCACGATTTAGTTATTAATTCTTCCACGTTTTGGTCTTGAAAATTTTCAAATTGAATGGATCCTCCTAGAAAAAAAATTCGGCAACGGTTCAAAATTTATTCGAAACTACATATATCGTATATAGTCAATCCAGTCAGTAATTATAGCAAGAGTACACAACTTGGTTGCAACAATACAAGCCAGTTTCAATGTTAAGTAGCAAGCAACATTGACATGAACCCAAATCGTGTTCGAAGGTCAATGAATGATTACTTGCATTTGTTTATCCTTTTGTGTCTCAGGACACCATGATCTACCTCAACTCAATGAGTCGGTTACCTATTCTAGGTTTGCTTTCAGAATATTTATTTATGCCAGTACATTTTGAAAATGATTACATGGATCATAATACTAAATATGTGTTAGGTTACTTGTT
Organism: Akabosia matsudoensis; assembly: GCA_019593645.1. Taxonomy (NCBI): domain Eukaryota; kingdom Metazoa; phylum Arthropoda; class Collembola; order Entomobryomorpha; family Paronellidae; genus Akabosia; species Akabosia matsudoensis. The sequence continues at coordinate 35,133 of VICI01000333.1, read as the reverse complement.
GTATTCGTGACCCATTAACAAAATATTTCACCTTTTCCCGTGTCATCATGTCACCTTTCTCTGAACCGAAGGATATCATTCAACAAATACATGGCCTGTCTACTTTTTGTGTTTTCGACTAATAAGCTAAGCTCATCTTTATCTGAATGCCAATTGCGTCAATACCAGCAGAGCTCCAGCGTTTTGGTAGGAAACGTCTGATTTCATATTCATGCGACATGTTTACATTACAGATCTCAAGGTCAAGGTTATTTATATTATCGGACTTTAATTCCATGATAAAACAGTTTTTCAATTGGCAATCTCTTTTCGCAACGTTTCAACTTTGTCACACAGCTAAGCTCAAATGCAACCAAGTAGATTCACCGACTCGTCCCCTGCGTACAATTCAAAAACTATTTTTGAACCATGCAAAATTAAAATTATCACAGAAGAATAAGGGAATTCATATGCCAAATAGTTTGCACACTCAGCAGTCAATTAAGATATTATTATGTACACTTTATGACGTGTCTCTTTTTGTCAATATGATATCGCAACAAATATCATTTCCTATGTTTTGAGCTCATGAGTTGTTGCCTTTATTTTTTCTTAAGATTCCTTTCCTATATTTTCTGATGTAAAAACCTTCCAATATCGGTTCGAGAAAACCTTCGACCGAAAAAAGGAACAAATTAAAGTTCTGTATTGCCAAACAATACTTGGAAAACACAACTACTTCATGAATCCAATTTACATCTTTTTTTGTTTAGTTTTTGATGTCAATTTCACAACAACATAGTCAATAGTACAATACAGAAGTTCACACATCAAGCCGCATTTTATGGAATGGAGGCATTGACCTACAACTCAAATCTGTTAAAATTTATGACATTTTTCGTTTCATTCCACATTTAAAACTTAGCTAACAGTAAAAAAACATGGGTATCGCCATAATAGATAATACAAGATAGCGTTTTTTATGTTTTACGTTTTGCTACCTTTTAATGTACACTTGAGCGCATCGTCTATGCGTGATACGTCCGTCCCCACTGCAGAAGCATACGCTTGAGCAACTTTCCTTCGTATCACAATAATTAAAAAAGGGCTTTTAAAACTTATTTTCCTTTCTACTGCCAAAACCAAAGCCCCTTGTTAGCTAAACTGTGTTTTCGCACACACAGCTTGCCATATTTTTTTTATGAAAAAAGAAAATCAAGTAAAAAAAAAGACTACCTCTTTAGCAAACTGTGTGTTTTACAAATTTTTAAATTGCTGCAAAGAGCAACAAAAAACGACAGAAAATCTGTACGCCCTGCTGAAGACCTTTAAAAAGAACTATTTTTTAACTTTTACCTGTTTAGAATTCAAGTTATGATCCTATTAGAAACTATTGACTTATGATGGGTTAAATAAGATACTTTTAAAGATTACAGTTTTCAATGTTGTCCACATTCATACATTAAAAAGCTACACAAATCCATCGTGTGCAAAACTCTTTTTGACTCATGTAAAGCCAACAAAAAGAAAGACAACCACAAAACCCAAACCGTAGGCGATTTTTTTTCGCAGACCTTAACATTTTTCTTGTTCATGACTACTTGTGTGCAGACATAACTTTTCCTCGAATTAGAAACTAAAAACAAATTAAGTTATTCCTTGTGATGTTGTGATTAGCAGAGACAAGATTAAAAATTATGTATCTTGCCTGGTTATTTTCAAGATTCACCCTTAAAAAAAGCTGATGACAAGACACAGACGACGCAGTCGACAGTGAAAACGCTTCCCAGTAACGTTTCTATACATCAAAGCATTGTAACAAAATAAAAACAAGAGTTGAGTTAGCGATAACCTTTGACATTTTCCAGTCCAGGACTAGTAGTATGACACCAATGACATTTTTTTCTTAAACACGTAAACACATCCATCCGCCCTCTAATGTACGACGCAAAAAATATAATCACAGCAGCAAAACGATCGTCATGATAGGTTAAATCTGATTTTGTCAATCTCGTTTCACCCAAATGGGCAATCAGTTTAAAAGAAATTACCATGTTTGTTGATATTCATTTTGATTCATTTTTTACACACAAAATCTGCACAGTCAAACTTCTTCTGTCCAAGCCTTGTCGTCCGCTAGCTACTTCCTATTTCTTTCTACTTCATCTCTGCTCGGAATCAACTTTTTTTTTTCTTCAATTTACCGACCTTGTCCCAGATTTAACCAAGTAACGAATTGTGTTCATGTGCGAAAAAAAACTTCGTGTATGATTCATGATATCTTCACCGACGATAAAAATTGGTCATGTTCTTATGTTTTACCAAAAAAAACAAACATTGTGACGATAGTTGTGACTCCTTACCAGTATTATCTTCTTCAAGAACCTCCTCGGCTTTTCGAACATTTTTTTTATTGCTTCATCCTCATAAATTGAAGCAGTCGTCCATATTTTATTTATTTGTGTGCCATTCCATTCGCACATAATTTCGTCTGCAATAACTTATTTGTAAGCTTGTCAATCATTCTACTTCAAGAAAAGTTTTTTTTTGAGTGGGTACACATTTGCATTAACAGTAGTTTAACTTGCTAAATAAGATTCTCGTCAGTCTTGTACTCTACTCTAACCAATGGTTAAACACTTTTCCTAGCACATGGAAGGGTATGCTAGCCTGAGGATGATGGGGAGAAGTGTTCAGTAATAAGTACCTGAATTAAGGCTCTTGTCTGTTTGTCTGAGCAGAGGACTGTACACACGCTTTTGGATTGTGAACAACAGACATTGAGTAATAAATAGTTAGTTTTTTTGGGGTTTCACTCTCAAGTCTCAGCCTTGTTTGCTACTCAACACAACGGCAGGGCTTAAAATGGTAAATCACCTAACAAAAAATTAGCACAAGGAGATACTGTAGTTTTGTTGGAAGATATTTTTCATTAGTTAGGATTTTAAAATTGCGTACATTTTTTGAGTGGTTTACAGTATGTGATTTTCCAGTAAAAAAACGTACAAGGTTTTAAATGGAGTTTGTTTAATTTTTGGTTAGGTTGTGAAAATTGTCTAAGTCCTGCCTGAGGAGAGAGACGATTGGGGTGGGTTGAAGTTGAGGAGCATTTTTTTTGGAGCTGAATGAAGATCTGTTTACGGAGGATAGGTGAAATTGAATCCTGACCTTGAGGAGAATCTGTGTGGAGGACGGGGACAACAGGAGCTTGTCGAAGATGGAGTTAAGAGTGAGGAATAAGTATAGGCTGGGGAGGAAGATTGGAAGTGGCTCGTTTGGAGATATTTATCTTGGAACCAATATTTCAACTGGGGAGGAAGTGGCAATCAAGCTGGAATGTGTGAAGACGAAGCATCCTCAACTACATATTGAGTCCAGATTTTACAAGCTAATGCAAGGAGGAGGTAAAAACAAATTGAAATGCTTTACTAATAATTTGGAAATGTGGGTTCGTAATTTCATGGTCCATTTTACAAAATTTTAGTTGGTATTCCGATGATCAAATGGTGTGGCACGGAAGGAGACTACAATGTGATGGTGATGGAGCTACTGGGACCCTCATTGGAAGACTTGTTTAATTTTTGCAATCGAAGATTCTCTTTAAAAACAGTTCTACTCTTAGCTGATCAATTGGTAAGTTGTAAAGTTTGCAGTTGATATTTAAAGTCGTGTATCAAAGTCATTAAATGAAAATTGTTTGTGGTGTTGCAGGTAAGTCGCATTGAATCAATTCACATGCGAAGTTTTATACACCGTGACATCAAACCCGACAATTTCCTGATGGGATTAGGAAAGAAAGGCAATTTAGTGTACATAATTGACTTCGGGCTTGCCAAAAAGTATAGAGAGCATAGAACTCACCAACATATACCATACCGGGAAAATAAGAATCTTACTGGAACTGCCCGATATGCTTCAATCAACACTCATTTAGGGAAAGGTTTGTGATTTGTTTTTCAATATATTATGCTACCAATTACATTACCCATGAAAGAAGTTTACGAACTACGAATGGTTTTGTGTGTAGAACAAAGTCGGAGGGACGATTTGGAATCTCTAGGATATGTACTTATGTATTTTAATCGTGGATCCCTACCTTGGCAAGGACTAAAAGCTGCTACCAAACGTCAAAAATACGAGAGAATTAGTGAAAAGAAAATGTCAACCCCAGTTGAAGAGCTTTGTAAAGGATATCCCCAGGAGTTTGCAACTTATTTGAACTACTGCAGGGCGCTTCGCTTTGAAGAACAACCGGATTATGGCTACCTCAGACAGCTATTCCGTAACCTTTTTCATCGTCAGGGCTTTACATACGACTATGTCTTTGACTGGAACATGCTCAAATTCGTTAGTGACTGATAATGAACGATGATTTAGTACAAGTCCAGTAGTTGAGCGAACAGTTGGTGATACAAGATTTAATGCATTATAGGGTGGATCTCGTCATGGCGAAGGGGAAGAGCAAAGGGAGCGAAGACACAGCGCTCGAGGTGGAGCTCCAGCGGTTGCCGGAGCAAGTGGTGCAGGTGGCTTAGCAGGTGGATCATCACAACTGCTTCCGGGGCAAACTCAAGTTATCCATGGACCATTGGGGTTTATAACCAAACAAAGAGTGGAAGCAAGAGGTGATCTTCCCATCACCCCTTCTGGTAGTGGCAGTAATCTAGTAGGCTCTTCAGGAATCATGCCCCCACCCCCTCCGTCCAGCAGCCAGCAACAGGCGAATAACAATTCTACTGGTGAGTACACAGTTTAGCATGGGTGGAAACTCATTAAAGTCCAGGAATGCAAATATTGATTTATATTCTTGTGCATAGCTTCACCGCGAGGTAGCAGAGGAGGTTTAGTTGATATAGCCTCTCCCGCTATGGACCAAGTTCCACCACCCCCTCCGGCATCAGGCCGTCGTGGAAGTTTACGTCTCCAGACCAGAAATATGTTAGTGCAAAATGGAGTGTCAGGGCCAAATGTTCCTGGTAGTATGTCCCAAAGTCAGGGTGGAAATGGTGCCACCATGGACCTGAGCAATGGCCGCCCTCCTCCTGTTGCCAACTCTCGAGCTTCTGGGCTCATTTGAAAATGTGATTCATCCTCACTATCAGCGAACAAAAAGAGGATGAAACAAATTTCACTTTAATGGAAACAGTTAATCATAATTATACCAGCTATAAAGTACGTGCAGTAGTAGGAAACTTTATACTTAAGTCATTTGGAAGCGTTTATAATCCAAGTTTCAAGGCGTTTAAATATTTTCTAACTTTCATTCAAGAATGTTCCATTGCGTGTACATCCGACAAACGAAGGAGGAGTACTGATTTGTTTTTTCTCTTGATCTTCCCATTGTGTAATTTTATAAACATTGAAAAAAGTATTATTACAAGTGGGCAAATCCGATGTAAGTAGATGTGATGTAAATTTAAGCTAGAAAACTGTTTTGTTTTACAGTCGCAGTGAAAATACATATGTAACTAATTGATTTCTACAAACCAGGGAAATTTTTACTGTTGTTTCGTAACGCGTATACCTATGCTATGCCAAATATAACGTGCTGTGAAGCTTCTCCGTAATAGCTTTTATTCCAGTAAACATCAATCAAATCGAAATGATTAACTAGTTAAAACTTGGCACATGATATCATAATCTGTTCACAGTGGCAGTGTTGCAATGTATATCTTAGAGCATCCGAAGCCAACTCTGAAATGTGTTTGTACTTACGTCGTCACTGAGAATTAATGATTGAACATCGCAGATTTTTTATAGCATACCTAGTATGGGGAAGACGTGAATGCGCATCTTATCGTTTGTTAGAAAATAAGTCCATCACTAAGTCCTGAAAACGAACCAGCTGAAAAAATGCTTAAAGATTCCAATATTTAAAGTTTAATCATCAACAAAACAAGTTCCCATACAAGGCCCGACTGCATTGTCCTTTCTTTATATACCAACGAGGTATTCAATTTCGAAACTGATAGTTCAACACGATTCTAAGAAAATACGACTGTCATTGGTAAAATTGTCAGAAGTCTTATAATCGTAGTGCCACTATAAAAACAATGTATAATTAAGTTTAAATATCCTAAACATTAATGAGTGGATTTTAAAACAAAGCAAACGCGAGTGCACATGCACGTTTTTCACGATTATGAAGAAGAATCACAAAATGACCACGCAGTTTCCAATGTTCAATCGTTTAAAAAAATTGTTAACGTTTTTCATTGTATTAAGGGCGGAAATGGACGGGCCTTGGAGAAACACACGCATGTGGCACAGCTACAGCATATCTTTTTACAAAAACAAAAAAATAGTCAAAACAAACAACAATTCATTCGAATTTCCTCAATTTATAACTAAACTTACAACAACAATGATTAATTAAGTTTACGATTTGTGATTGTAGTGAGCAAATTAATAAAAGCAAGTTTATGTGTAGGTAGTTTAAAAAATGTATGATTAGTGTATTATCATTGTCGTTACTGTGTATGAATACGTAGAAGATAGGAGGAGAAGCTGAATATTTCTTTTAAAAAATGTGAATATAAATCAATGCAACGATACACGTTTACATGGTCGGATATTGCATGTACGTCTACCGATAAGGATCGGTTACATGAAGATTACTACTTGAGGAAACTGGAATCAACTGCAATCTTTATTTTGATGTTAGTGAAAGAAATTTTATGAATTAAAATCATCAACGTTTGTACCAACGACACAAATTTGTCTAGCTTCGCTATTTTTGTTTCTGTTTACCAATTTTTTTCCTAAATATGAAAAAAATCTATAGGTCGATAGGTCACTGTTGAAAATGTAAAATGATCATTAGTCTGCAAGCAGGAGTGCATTAGTTTGCACCCGTCGCCAGTTACTCCTCTGGGCAAAATCTTAAAAGTATGCGCATTTTCAAACAAAAAAACCCTTTTTGCTATTTCCGCTATTTTTTGATTCAGTTTAACCTGAACTTTGTTATTATTACTCTTGATCATTTACCAATTTAATATTTTTTGTACATGTATTTGCTTAAAAACATGTGTCAAAACGGAGGAAAGAGAACATAAAAGACTTCTTCCTAAATATTTTACGTTATTTTATATAATTATTCGTTACTGGTTGTTAAAATGTTTAGTTGAACGGAGAAAGTTTAACATTTTAGCTGAAGAATATCGTTTTTCATCTGATTTATAGCATTTGTTATAGCAGTTTACATAAGATTTATATATTTTACGTTTTATTTAGTGTTTTATCTCATTGTATTGTAACCCGACTGCTTATACTGTAATATGTAACACACTTGTACTATGATTGCTACAGAAGATGTTTAGAAATTTAGCATATTTTCTCGTGTTTGGAGGCTGCTGTGTACTACTACTACGCAAATCGGATTTGAGTCAAGGTGGTTCTTGAGATGAATCGTGGTGTCAACAAACTGTAATTACTCAATCATTCTTCGCTCTCAGAATATTATTAACGTAGACGAGTTCAGTTGTTTCCCAAAGACTTCCTCATGTAAACACAGAAAACGTGTAACTGAGTTAGAATCCAAGTTCACTACAAAAAAAAGTATATGAAATGTGCTAAATTTTTGTTATAATATAAACCTTTGTATGAGCACAACAAAAATAAAACAGGTATAGACAAAGAAAAATATACCCGATTAGGAACCTTTTTATTTTGGTTTTCAAAATCAGGAATTGCGAACGCAGCGTAATATAAGCCGCAATTAATCGTCACCACGTTATGTACATGACTGATGATGTTTATAAAGAGAAACATTAAAACCTCAGTATATTCTCCAAGAAAAAAACGTGTTTATTCAATGAAGATTTTGCATGAACCGATAATGCATATCATTAGTCACATTCGCATTGCATACATAATTTTGATTTTATGTTACGAGCAAGCTTAGTCTTGATTAAGGATACTGATGATTTCTCATTTGGCCTTAAAGTTTGGTGGACGTTTTTCGATAAACGCACTCATTCCTTCTTTACGATCTTCGGTGGCAAAAGTGGAATGAAAGACTCGGCGTTCAAAGTTCAGGCCTTCTTGAAGAGTCGTCTCCAAAGCTGTACCGGAAAACAAACCAATCGACTTGTTCAAAAGATTTCGAGGCTAATTTTATGGTTGTAAAAGAACACCCACCTCGATTAACAGCTTCTTTGCAAAACCTTACTATTAATGGCGAGTTACTTCCTATTTTCTCCGCAAGTTTGATTGTCTCAGGCAAAAGTTGGTCTGGTGCAAACACTTTACTTACAAGGCCCATTTTCTCAGCCTCAGCAGCACTAAATTGGTTTCCACTCAGGCATACCTCCATGGCCTTTGATTTCCCCACTGTTTTAATCAATCGTTGAGTTCCACCCGCTCCAGGGATGGTTCCTATAAGAATTTCTGGCTGGCCGAACCTGGCAGCTTCTGATGCATACGCAATATCACACATCATTACTAGCTCACATCCTCCTCCGAGCTAAAAAAAATATGTAAAATGAGATAATACATTATTTAACTGTCCAATGGTGACAGCTAATTTATTCTCTTGTTTTGTAAATATTACCGCATATCCATTCACAGCCGCTATGATTGGCTTTCCACACTGTGCAAGTCTATTCCAATGGTTGAGGAAATTTCCTCCAGCAACTTCTGCGAATGTCTTGTTCTGCATTTCCTTAATATCCGCTCCTGCAATGATAAAGGACGAAATCAAAGGAGAACAAGCAAACACAGCACACACGTTTCTCTGTATAGTGTCCTGCACATTTACCTGCAGCAAAGGCCTTTCCTTGACCAGTTAATATCAAACATGACACGTCAGAATCACTTTCGAACTCATCAAGCGCACTGCCCAAGTCCTTCATAAGCGCATCGCAAAGTGCGTTTAAGGCCTTTGGTCTGTTCAGTGTGATAAGCCCAATATTCTTTTTAGCTCCTATCTTTTCAGTAAGCACATGCTCTCGCTGCAACGTCCATTTCCCTAGCACAAAATGCGTACACTAATTATTATACTGTTTAATTTCATCCCAATTAAAAATTTACCTGTGGAGAAATAACGCTGCAAGCCTACTCCAGACGCCTCTGTGAAAAACCGACTGTGATTTAACAACAATCTTGACCTGATTGCAGCTGCCATGTTTTGTGTAGCAAACGTCAAGTCTATAAAATCATGCACATTTACGTTAGTTGGGACTTGAGGAACAACAATAAAAATCTATTTTGCTTACAGTTACTAGTTACCGTTACGTTATATGTACCTTCAATCGGTATTGGCCAACCAAGCAAATTATAATTTCACCTTGTAGCGCACAGAGAGAGACCTTTTTATGTCAAAATGAGTCGGCCAATTGAGTACACACAACAGATTGATAAGCCGATTATGCAAAACAACTTTAGGACAAGATTCTCCTCCTCATATCAACCACTTGTTGTTGAGATTCTGATTCTGTTGTTGCATATCGTCCAGAGGAGCTGTCTACACAATAAATTACAGGTTCCAGTTTTGCGTTTTACGGCTCGACAACTGGTCCACATGTACAAGAGCTGTAAAAGCAAAAACACACGAGGCTTCCTGTCAAAATTAATAGACATGGACATCTGACTGTGGGATAGAAACAAGACAATGATACACTCACCATTTTGCATGAAGCGTCGTCTATGATTCTTCGTCTGCGACTCAAAATGAAATACGGGTTCAGTTTAGTTCTTTTAAAAAAGTTAAATTTATTTGAATCTTTTCTTTTTATTATATAAGCACTACTTAATCACTTTTTGTTGTTGTTTTTACATGACTAAACAAAGGCAAAAAACAGAGAATTACACTTGTACAAACAATGATTCAAATCGTCTGGCCGCTGCCGCATATACTCCCCTTCTTGGTAGAATCCCCTTTCGTTGAGTTGCCAATCAATCCTAACCAAATTTACTGCCATTTTTCCTTCATAATAAGGCACAGCTGCTCCACTACCCCTCTTCTTGCGCAATAACTGCGGCCTCTCCACATCTTCATTTGGAATCCCATCGCTGGGAAACTTTTGGTCTGTGCTTCCCGCATAAATGACCAATCTCTTCACCACCCTCCTCTTAACAAATTCACAGAGGGACTGCACAGTGACTCCGTAACCAAGTCCTTTCGGAGCACCACCTCTGCTATCCTTGAGCTCAATCATTTTCATATTGGGAAAGTCCGATACCAGTAAACAGTGAGCGTCCCCATTGGTCAGCATCGCGTCAATATAAATATTACTCAAACATTTCGGCAACTGCATAGTATTCATAGTTTTATCCGCCAATTTGAGCGTTTCCAAATGCACACAGTCCTTGAAAACTTTGCAGTCAATGGCAATGAAAGAAACGTATCCATCCTCGCTTTGGATTTCGCATGGAAAGCAGGACAACTCTAGTTTCTTCAGGCTATTTAGATTGTTGTAAATCGCCGTTCCCACGTCGGGCTCAAACTCGATTGATGACTTCAAATAAAATCTTAGGGTCTGCAGCCGCATTTGTTGCTTGAGGAATACAATCCAAGCTTTGGTTTGAACGGAAGGGCGTAAACTGTGTAGGTGGTTGTCTTTTAAGTACATAGACTGTACTTGAAGCGTCTGTCCAAAAGTTTCCATTTCCATGAGGAGCTCGGTTGGATAATGAAAATTCTTTTGGGGCGGGGAAATGTTCTGGTTTGGACTGCACACGGCTATTATGAGGTTCTTTAGGTTGCGAAGGCGTTTTAGGAATTTGACAACGTCACGAGTGCAGTCATCAGCCACAGTCAACAAGCTTGTAACAGGGTATGACAGATCCACGGTACTTAAAAGCGGCGCATTTAACTTCTCTAAGAACTGTTTCAAGGACGGTGTAACTTTTGTGCAGTCGAAATCGGGAAAAGTGGGTGTATCCGAGACAGTAAGTTTGGATAAGGATCGGAAAGTGATTATCTTATCGAAACTGCTCTCGTTTAGTGAAGAGAAAGAGAACAAGCTTATTTCCAGATCTGTCAGATTCACGGTGCAGTCCAAGGCGGAAAAGAGATTTGTAGGGAGGGGCTCAAAGCATGATAAACTTTGGAGAACATGAGGAAAAGCCAGTTTCGGAAACTGTGGAAGTTGACCAGTAATGTCTCGTATTAGTGGAGTCAACTCTTCCGAAATTAGCATTCCAGATCTGCCTATACTTAAGTTCCGTATGGCGACTGAAGGATCCCGCTCCAAAGCAGATATTTCTTTAACATCTTTTGTAATTTGGACTCTTTCGTTTTCATCTTCAAGCAAAGGCATTATTGGCTTGTAATTCGTAACAGTTATGTCATGGCCGACAAGTTCATCGATAATGAACTTCCAGCGGCGGCAGACCAATCGGCAGGCGCATGTTTCTGATTTTTCTGGCAGCTTTTTAAGAATAACTTCTAGAATCTATGAGCAGCGAAATATATGCGTCAATCATGATTGCGTGCAACTTATTATGGAGCTTTAATGGAAATGCGTGGCAAATCGTACTTCAGTCGGTAGGCAATCGTTTATGTTAATCATCTCGTGCGAATTATTCGTATCTTCGTTTTTTTTTCTTCAATTGCTTTCTCCACACCTTTTTTGAATATTTCTTGTGAGCGATTTTGAGCGAGGAAATGTTTGTTTGATTTGTTTCATTTCTTTCATAGAGTTTGATATAAGATTCTTTCATTTTTTGAAATGGACGCAAACGGTAACGATAATTTGTCCATCGCAACGTCACCACTTCTTACTGAATCATGGACAAGTCACTCACGGTTCGGTCAAGGTCCTCGTTTTTTATAGCTCAAGTTATTACAAGTTAGTATATTTTTTGTACATTTTAATTGTCTCTGCTAATTTATATCTGGACTAGATTTACATGACTTGAAGCATTTATGGTAAAAGTACATTCACTGATTTTATTCTAGCTGTTTGGCTCATTTTCTGGCATATACTCAATTCTCCAAGTTTTTGTAATAAACTCTGACCCCTTTTCTGCAATCATCATTACCGCAGCATTTGTATTCGTAGTTATGATAAAGGGCATTACACTGGCATCGATTACGCGAAGTCTTTTGGTCCCAATCACCTGCAAGAAAAAATTTGCTGTAATAAATGTATGAATGAACAAAACGTGACTGTGAAAATATTATTTAGGAGTATTATTTACGCGTAATTCTGAATCAACTACGGCATGTGGGGAGTCCACAGGACCCATACTGGCAGTGCCACAGAAATGATGCAGCTAAACACAAAAAGTAAAGAAACGAGTTAACTGCTAATTCGGAGTAAGGACTATTTATGTGAATGACCTGTATTACCGTTAATGAATACTGTCTGGCGACGCATTCCCAATACTCTGCAGATCGAAACAGTAACTTTTTACATGGCGGAAATGGGACAGGGGAAAGTCTCGACCCAAGGCGTTTAAAGCTTTGGGCGTTTTCTCCAATATAAAGGGCCCTTTGAATAGCCTCCACAGTAACACGAATATCCTCTTGTTCTGCGTCCTCGTAATATCGTGGATCAATCAGGGGTTCATCAATATAGTTCGCTGAAGCTAGTCGCAAAACACCCCTAGACCTCGGTCGGGCGTAGTTAACGATCATGGAAAAAGCATCGAGTCCTTTTACGGGTTCCAAAAACTCTCGCATAACGTCCAGTCTTAAATTGTAAAGCTCGGAAAGCGTTTGGTCCATAGTTTGGCTAACGCCATTGGAGGCAAGCCCAACTTGGACATCGGGCCATTCGGCTTCACCCGAGCTGAGCGCTCTTGTACTAGTCCACACTGAAACTGCACGCGGAAATGTAACTGTTAATGGACCTGTTCCATTTTGGAGAAAGTCAATAACGGACTGTTCAGTAACGTCACGCTCAGGAAGAAGCGACAGTGGTTTGTCGATGATAAAAGGTCCAACGAAGGTACCAATATGATCCTGCAATGACAGTTGGACTATAAATCTGTTCACGCTTCATTATTTTATACAAAGTTATCAAAATTACCTGAAGATTGCGCCCTACTGGCAAATTCACCCTGACTGGAATCTAAGAAAAAAATTGTAAGACACTGTTTATCCTTGTGCAAAAAAGAAAGATGGTGAAAGCGTTTGAAAAAACACCTTTAGCTCATTTAATTCTTTCTCGGGACCAACTCCGCTTAATAACAGGATTTTTGGGGTTCCAATAGCTCCTGCGCTAAGTATGACCTCTTTGTTCGCTTTAGCTATCTCAATTTTCCCGAAGCGTTCGAATTTTACTCCAATGGCCTGATTAGTTCCTGCTTCAAACAATACCTACAAGAACATATTTTTTACAACAAATTTCACTACAAAACTCAGTACGTTTAAACGTATCAAGAGAAAACAATCCTTACCCGAATAACACGCGCGTATTTGATAATTCGTAGAGAAGGACGCTTTCCAAATATGGTATCAATGAAAGCGTTGTATGGAGTAACTCGTCGGCCAAACTTTTGAGTGTATGATGCAACATCCCCAATTGCTATCATAAAAAAAATCACATTTTAATGATTTTGCTTTTCGTTCAAAGGCACAAGTTATGAATCTGTTTAGGTACATTTGTAGTAGGGAGCGTTTAAATCCCCCTTTGGTATTTGTGCCCATTCTAATGCTTCAAGAAATTCTGGCACCAACGGGGTAACAGGTGGTGGTCGAATTGGAAGCTCGCCCTCTGAGCTATGAAACTTAGCTGACAATACCATATATATTGAGATATATGATGATTTTATAAAATGTTTAATTTCAGCCTATATCAATGAAGCAATCCCTTACGATTTATTGACGGTCTAACTCCTTGGCTTGGATCGCAGTTATCGCAGTACCCCTCGGATTTCTTGAAAAACGGAACTAAGTTTTTGTACTTCCATCTCTCGTCGTTTGTGAAATACGACCATAGATCGTAGTCGAAGGGATGACCACGGATATACACCATAGCATTTAAAATACTGGAACCACCCAAACCGAAGCCCGAGTTCCATAAACTTTGCTGTAACGCACAAATCATATTGTTGGAAGATCTTCGAAAGTTGCAGTTTACCTTATCTTGGAAACATAATATTTTTACACAGCATACCCGATTGTTGCACGCCAAACAAGACGAATTTTGAGGCACTGTGAGATAACGGTAATCTGTTTCTGGTCTACCAAGCATTGATGATTCCATTCCCGGTACGACTGTTAAAGGATTCGGTTCTGTGTGGGAGCAATGCAAAATGCCTTCTAGATACGAACTTCCCCTAAACATTAACACTGAAGCAAATCATTTGTAATACCTCCTCCACGTTCCAGTAGTAAAACAGAAAAATGTTTTGATAAACGATTGCTAATTATAGTCCCCGCACTTCCACCTCCAACTAAAAAAACGGCATCGGTTACAATTTATTTAATTTTTAAAGTTTAACGAGGAAATACTGCAGAGTACTTACCGACAATAAAATCGTAAACAAGATCGGGAGGTTTATTTCCGTTATAATCTTTCCCACTCACGAAGCTGTTGTATTCAGTACTTTTATCCGTATAGAAGAAAAGGGCCATCAGCAATGGCACCACATTCATGACACCTTATGGAGGATAAAATTTTAAACAAGGAAATCTTCAAATCATTGAATTTCGGACAGAAATACTTACAAACACATAGTACTACATACATACCTAAAAATATAGGCGCAAACCATCCAATGAAGTTCTGCAGGCCAAGGCCCACGGCCAATTTTATAACTATTGTGTCCATGTCAAACCGATATGGAACAGGAACGATAAACTGAACTTTGTATTTTGAGAAAAATCACGTACACTCAGTCACAACGAGTCTATTTCCTGTAGGTTCACAAAAAAACAGATTACTTGAATCGAAAATAATGCATGAGAGACTTTAAGAGTGCAAACTTATCATTAAATAATATATTTTAGCACTAAATTTAATTTCACATTATGTAATTGTGATTGACTTTGAAAGAGAAAACTTAGAAATATTTTGCACACATACATTTGGGCATGCACTTCACAAACTGATCATTATTACACAAGCGAAAGACAAAAGATTTGTAGCAGAACGTTAATTAGCGCTTTGAAGTGTGCGAAAGACGGACCGTGGCGGTTTGATAATCGCCGTTCATTAAATGCATTTACCTTCACCTTTGTTCTTGCGCCGAGCTTGTTGAAACTCTGATTATCTCAATTGTAAAAGGCAAGCATAACTCAGTCAAGTTTGCTCAAGCGAAAGGATAAATATTGAATGAGCTGTGTTATATAAAGAGCTGCAAAGTTACTGATAAATTTTTTGAATACGGAAATCAAATGCACTTTTTGGGCAAAGTTAAAAGGAGATAGTAGTAGATGGCAACAGTAAGGATATATGTACTGAGCGAGAGGATTTGCGTTCATAAGAGCCTTAAAAGTGTTCCCAATTTAACACCTTTCAACCTCAGAGTGACGACAAGGATAATTCATAATTGGTCGATGGAATTTCTATCATAAAAGCTGACATACTGCTGCCGCTGCTACTACTTAAGAGAACAAAAAGGACAGTTAACTAGTCACTTCTTCAAAATTGTTCAGTCAACCTGATGGTGAGTGCATTCCTGACTCAGAAACACTATTGGTTGATGTAACATAAATGCCTAAAACTTTATCTTGATTATTGTCAATATTCATAAAATCAATAAAACCACTGATGAAGAAAAATACATGCACTATACAAGCTCAAATTTATTGTAACACCTAGTAAAAGTTACTCTGATTTTATTTAATATTGCAAAATGCGCTAATTTTAATTCGCAATGCAAATTAAATATAGAGGCTTGGTAAATGATTGTAGGCGTGTACATAAAAACTTCGTGTGCACTAAATATTGACAAAACACACACCTTCTTGGTATTGTCATTAACGGAATACTCCATTCTCACAAATCAATTCGTATTTTAACCCAATTTTATGATAAGCTACCTGAAAAACTATGAGATTGGACATCAAGTGTCTACGTCTTGAAGTAGTTCTAATTGCATGCTCAATGAATTCACTCAAGTGCATCATGAGCGTCACGTTTTTGTTCTGCAAAAGTACTCCATACAATGCAAAGATGTGTTGAACGCTTGCTTATATATGAGTCTACTACAATTTAAATTATAGTTTATTTTAAAACTACATCATGTCGGAATTTGTTAAACATCAACTTTTTTCTTCCTTGAATGCCTGTGGTTCATTGTAAGTGTTTCCGTACTGTACAATATTCTTGAGCTGAACACACTATATAATGACACGTGGGTACTGCTAATGCTGCCTTCAGTTGCATTTTTACGTAAATACTCCCTTCGTCAGTCAACTCTACGCGATCAATAAAAGTGTACGGTTTTTTGGCTTTCGAAAGATATAGAGCAAATGAAACATATGCTAACTTTTTTATTGGATAACTGCTTAATTTTCAGTTGGACAAAGCTTTTAATATTATTATACAGTTCAATTCTGTTTTACCAGAGGATTTCCTAGGACGCTAGTTGCCATTTCATCTATCTGCATTGCATATCACTGTACTACTTTTTTCACAGGCGCAAATAGACTTTTGGCAAAGGTTTGGGTCATTTGAGGCTTTGATGTGTCAAATTCCATTACATGTATCGCTGGCAAAATAAACTATTATATAAAAGACTTCTTAACAATATGTATATCTTATTAAATTACCGTCAAAATGGACCACAAAATTAATCATCATCATCAATAGAATTTTTATCAGATGCGAAAAGTTCTACGAATCGTTTATTGCCAACTAGAGTAATATTAAATGGATGAAGGTGGCCGATATAGCGTAAAAATTACTTATTGAAGAAAAAACTGGACTGAATCTCATAAACAAATTCAAACTAACCAACCGTCTGCATTTTGAACTTAAGTGAAGGAAATGAATGAAAATATGGAGAAACAGGCAGCGGACGTGGGGAAAGAATTCGAAAACGCAGGTCAACAAATGACTGACATGGTTCAGAAACCTGGTGAAGAGTTTGCAAAACCGAGCTACATATTCGACCAAACTTCATGTATGAATCAGTTCTCAATGCCCGCAATGTCCACCAATGTCAGTGATGTCGCTAGCTCCCTGGTTACGGTTTCCTCGCAAAAATATTGTTTATTATAAGAAGCCAAAGTGCTTCATAGAGATTCTGTTTTGCGTTCGTTTTACATTACGTAAATGCGTCCAAGAATTTCAGAATTCTACTGTGATAAAATTGTGACCACAGTATTTCACTGTATAAAGCTCTTTCTCAATCGAAAATAGTACACGGATTTTCACTTTCAAACAAGCTTACTCAGCATGGATTTAAGCAATCTTCCTCCAAATCATGGGTCAGTTTGTTGTAAAATTAGCCGAATGATTAGCCGTGAGTGTTCTAAAATAGACTAATGTGTGTTTACATACAGTGGGCCATTACTGGGTGAGGTTTGGCTGCGAGGCTTGGTGCGGCCTGACGATTTGGTTACGGCAATGAGAGAGGACTTTTGGATCCTTGTCGCCGGATGTATGATGAAGTATATTCGCCTGGAAAGGACCCAACATGGAACGTCATACAGACCACGAGTTGTCAAAGTGTTTAATCACGGAGTTGATGGTGTTGCTAGCATTTGTGGCAATCAATTCAAAGATGTTTACGCTTTAGCAGAGAAAAGAGCTCGCCCAAGGATATTTCTCTTTCAGATACAAAAGTCTGAAGCCCGGGGCGAGTTGGAACCCCACTACCTCCACTCTCTTCGACGTAAATCTCTAAACAGCACTAACTAATTCTAGTAAGTAATTCCCCAGAATCCTCTCTCTTACGTACTTGTTGTTTCCTTCAGGAACGCATTCATGGGATATCAGGACTATGCAGTTTATCACAAAGGACCTTCTAGTTGTCCTCCTTGGATTCCCAATCTTTACCGTTATGCTGTTCAAGTGGAGTACGAGCGAAGAGGTCTTAAACTGTCCTCATTCCCCACCAAATCTTTTTTCTAAGCTGCTAGTCAAGTACTTTAAAACATTTTCGCCGGAATACTATATTATGTATTATATATATTACTTTGTTCCGTAGTCAAAAATATCCATTTGAATTACTTTTGATTAGTCCTACGAATCATATGAACTGGATTGAATATGGTCACGAACATATTTACGTGTATGAAAGCACTAATACTGGTGACGTGGGACGAACCGTCATCAACTTGCCAAAAAGGGTTCTCCGATATGACCAGGTCGATCCTTTGAAGGGACAAGTTCTTGGACTAAAAATTGTGTCAGCTTGTTATAACCTGACTGGTACCTGTTACGTACTAGACGATCAAGGTGGACTTCATGAGGTCGGAAGAAAAAAGTTTAGATATGATAAATCTTAGCTTTTATTTCTAGGAAAATAATTTGTAATCTATTTTGCTGGTGGTTTGTTTGTAGTATTCTGCTGAAAAGAAGATTTTGAGGTGGATGTGTTCTCTGAGCAAGTCATTTTTAGGGTCCAAGGTTTCCCAACTAGTGCCATATGCGGATGGAATCGCTGCAATAACAGACGATGGCTGGTTTTTGGTGAGCTTTTAGTTTTAAGCCAATCAAGAACGGATTTGAAATGATGGATGCGATAATACGTGTTTAATATTTAAATGTTTAGTATTACGGGGAACTTGAAATGGGAGGGGAATTGGAAGTGCAAACTGTGTACAAGTTGTCTTCCAAGGTGCTCCGCTACATTTTCTTCTATGACAGCCCGGATACATTTTTTGCCGTAACCGAAAGTGTTAGTCCAGAATTCCTTATATGTAAATCATGGTAATTATGGCAAATGCTGCTCAATTTATAACTACATATTTCTATTGCTGACGTTCTGTAGAAAGGAGTTGTTGAGGGTGTCAGTGATGGCTTACTCCGTGACCCCATTGTGATTCCTGATTTGATGTTTGCGAACATTATCGGTTATTGCTTCATTGAGCCTCAGGCGGACTACATGGCCATCGTCACACACTCCGGGAAAGTCGTCATACTGGAGTGTGAATCTGGGGAAGCGGTAAGCTCTGCTAAAGTTAAAGAAACGTATACGTTATACGATGCGATGTGATTTGATTTTATATGATTTTATTAGATTGCTAAATGGAAGCTCCAATTCCGAGTTGCGGGTGTTGCCTCCCACCCCATTCTTCCATTTCTATTCTGCGGCACCACCTACGGATGCGTAAACGTGTTAGACGTGAGGAACTTAAAAACACCCAAGTTGATCAATCGGCGCTTCCTTACTAGGGAACCGAAAGCAGGTTAGTAGAATGTCCACTAGAAAAGGCTTGTGACTTAAAAAAAGGGATTGTATATGATGCACCATCAAATTAACCTCTAAATGAGCTACGTTTTGTAAATTATCACAGCGATCACAAGGTTTGGGTTTGTATCCCAAGGAAGATATATTATCTCAGCGGATACTGTTAACAATCGTATTTTCGTCCAGTACGGTTTTCCTTTCATGTCATTTGACTTTATAGATACAGCTAAAGTCCCAGTATGTCCTTTTCATTTTAACATTCAAGTTCGGCAAATAGTAATGTATCTATTGTAAATTATAAACTTCTTGTTTTATTTTATTAGGCCACCATATCTCATATCGTAGTACCAGGTTGCGGGAAAGACGACAACCGCTTCCAAGTGTATATGAGTGGGAAAAGTTCTTCAGACGAAGGTGTAGTGGCCTTCGTTATAAACTTTTCTCTGCGTAACGACCGCTTGATGGTGGTAGCATCCCAAACCGTCGACCTCCCGGTGACCGCCATGTGTCTGTCGCCAATGAACAAGTATCTCTATGCATTTTACCCGACTAAAAGGGGACTCGGAGTTTCTCCGTTTTGCGATGACGTGAGACAATTTTACACTGACAATATCGGTTGCTTTACGTTGGAAATTGTTTGACCATGTCACTATTTTAAATCAGAATCAATGGCTGAACTTGCAAGAACCCGAACATTTTGTAGAACATCGCTTGAAATTCGACATTACGTTTATGTTCTTCCTTGGAAATAAACTGTACACCTTTGGAGAAGATGGTGTTGCACAGGTTCATGATGCCCCAGTGATTCCAAAGAAGAAGGATCAGCTTCCAATGGTGCTCACGTATTTGTCCAGGGTTCAAACCCATTGCTACAGTGAACGTGGGATTAAAGAGGCAACCGTCAGCTTAGATGGCACTCAAGCAATTATCCTTGGCTATGATGGATCTTTCGCTCGCGTTCGCTTGCTGTAAAAAAATTTCATTGGTGTAAGTTAATTTTAAAAGGTTAACATAAGCTCATTGTATTTTTTACATTAAACTAGCCCCAAGCCAAAAGTACCAGACTGGGCGACCTTAGGGTATGAGCGACCGAAACTAATTGACTACCAAGTAGGCACATATCTGATTGATCAAGAGTTTTATAAGTCAGGCGAAGACATGGTGGATCGAATTGCAGATATAAAAGTGAAAATCGATGAGTCTGATCCCATCAGATTTTCCCAACCTGGGGATGAGACGGAAGACGAAAATGACGAAAATGACGACGATGAAGAGTCTCCAGCACCGGAAGCGCCAAAACCTTCAGTTGATGGGGAGAGAATGCAATATGGACCATCCCTTAGTCATGGTGGACCATCACGTGCTCACGTGAGGAAAAGAGCAAAAAAGAATGCAAAGAAAGAATCTGATTCTAAATCAAACTCGGACGAGAAAGACGGAAATGCTGGGGAAAAGCCTGGACTATCTGCAAGTGGAGATACAACACGAGCAGAAGATTTTACGTTTGTAGAAAACGTCACTACTGATCAGAGTACCCGTGAACCTACTTCTGCCGCACAACCCGCTCCAAATGAACCGGAACCGGACACAACGCTAGAAGGCGCCCCAAAAGTTGAACAGACTGAGCAGACTGAACAGGCCCCCGGAAACCCTGAAGAGGATGTTTCGAAAGCGATAGCGCAACCCACGGAGTTAACTGAAACCGAAGGAGATACACAACCTAGATTATCAGCAATGCAGCAAGCAAGGGAGAGTCAAGAGCTGGCTCCCAGCGTAAGTGAAGCTGTTCAAGATATAATAGAGCGTTCAGGATCCACGGAATCTTCTGGATCAGGGGATCGTTTACTCCAGAAACTCAAAGAAAAGGCAATGATTATAGATGAACAGAAACCAGGTCCGACCGATGAGTCCGCAGCTGCGGCATCTGCACCGACCTCAACTCAACAGTCAACTCGCTCAACTATAGATCAAACGGCTGCAAAACAAGCATCAGCAGAACTTGAAGCTACTCCTATTAAAAAGCCTGCCGAACCAGGAGGACCTTCAATGGTGAAAAAATTGCTCACACAAGTTCAAGAAACGAAGGTAGCTCCAGAGGCCAAAGCTGAAACCCCTCCTAAAGGTGCTAAGGGTAAGCCAGATAAAGCTGGGCCCACTAAAGCAGTCACTGGTGCCCCAACAAACGCTGCACTAAAGGGTGTCTTGAGTGAAAGGTTGAAGCGAAAGCAAATGGCTATAGAGAAATCAAAAGCGAGCGAGAAGAAGGTGCCCGAAGTGGTGATATCTGGCGTAGGAGAAGAAACGCAAGCAGAAGGAACAGAAGAGAATCCAGTTACCACTGCTGACGAGGTGACACAAGAGCTCAGTCAAGATCAAAAGCAGGTAGATGAGGAAGACGACGGTGAGCAAGAGACGACCGCTGAGGAAGCCGAGCAATCCTCTAAACTGCAGGAAAAGAAGAGTGTCAAAGAAATGACTAAAGCAGCGAAAGTTTTGAACGTAATGTTTGGAAAGAAGAAGAAGAAATCAAAAGAAAAGACAGAAAAGAAAAAGAAGAAAATAAAGAAGTTTAAAGGCGGACAAGCAAGTAAGATGTTAGCTGCAGTAAGTGAATCCAAGGTGAAAGTGTCAACGTTAAAGGCAGCTAGGAATAGAGTTGGACAGAGTAAGCTCATGAAAAGAATCCTGGAAGATGAAAAGTTAGATGCTCCTGGGGACCTCCCAAAGAAAAAGGCAAAGAAAAAATCGCACGCTGCGAAACCGAAAGGACAGACAGTCGCCTCTAAAACAGCTTCCATGGTACCACCGCGAAGGCGAAAGGAGGGGCCCTCAGAGGCGAGCAGGATGCTGATGGTTGAATCAGAAATGTCGACAAAGAATTTGGAATTTTCAGTATTACGAGATCCTGCCATTTCTCTTCAGCCTGTGAAAGAAGTCAAGCCATACGAGGGACTTGATATTGAAGACGTTTTCACAGTACACTATGGTACTTACAAAAATCTTCGTAAAGTTCTTAATACAACTGAAAAGCTCATTGCAAGTGTGACTTTGTTCTTTATAGCTGTGCGACGAAAGGAATTCACTGAGCCAGAGTTTTTCGCCCAGTACGAGAAAACGTTACTGCATCGATGGCATGTTCCGAAAGCGCAAGCCTTACGTGCAGAGTTTCAGCACTTCACCGAGCTCGTAAGAAATCATTTAACTGGCCCTAATTTTGATGGTTTTTGAGTCTTCTTTATCATCTTTCATAGATGGAAGATCTCATGTTCTTCAATCGACAGCGTGAGGAAGGTAATCAAGTGGAATTGAAAGAGTTTAATTTTGACGAAGACCGTGAATCCAGACTCAAAGAGAAAGCTGACAAAATGAAGAAACTTGTTCACATTCAGATGGTCGTCAGAAACAAACTTCGGACGATAAGGATTAATGCAATGAAACACCTAGTCTGGGACCAATATGAAAGAAAAGGGATGACATTATTGGTAACAAGAAGAAAATTTGCAAAACACGCGATCCTAGTGCTTTTTTGAGCAGTGAGCAATTCATTTTTTTTCAAATCAAGGGGTTTAGAAAGAAAATAGAAGTTAGCAACTACCCTTTGCTTGAAGAGAAAGCATTCGCTGAAGGAATGGTGGGCGAAGCTATTAGTTGGAGGCGGTTAGAAGTACGACTTCAACACGACGAGCAGGAGTTACTTAAAGAAGGCAATGTGCAAGCACTACGGGTCATGCAGCATGAAATACAGTACATGCCACCAGGGAAAAAACGTGTTTACATGAAGTAAGTAAAATATTTAACTTTATTCTTAAACTTTTCAAAATATACGAGGAAAATTGGTTCATGAACATTGCAATCTATGAAATTTAGGAGCATCATGGCACTGGATCCAACGATACGATTTGAAGATTATGAGGCAAGCGATTCGGATCGATCGGACGAAGAGTTTTTTAACAAAATGTTTGAAGACATGGGGCTTCAGGTGCCCGACATAGAACCAGATCAGAGGTTTGACATGCATCGAAAAAAGTCTGACGTGTCTTCAAAAGCGAAAGCACTGCATATAACATCTATTATGCAAGCGACAACCAAAGCTGCGTCGAAATTCCTCCAGAAAAGAAAGAAGAAATTAGAGGAGAGTCCGACAGATGGGTATGTGGAACAGTTAAAAAAGATGTTACTTGAGGAGGCTGCGGCTGAAGCTGCTGCAAAGCAGCAATTCGAGAGCGTAGACACCTCTCTTGTTGCCTCCCAGATTAAAACTGCGGAAGAGTCCAGGCGAGAGTTTATGGTGAATATAAAGCCGTCAAAGATTTATAACCATCCGAAAGGAATCTTTGGAGGTGCTCCCAGCAGTGCTTTCATGCAAGGAGATGACATTGAGGTACTCATGGGGCCTCAGGTAGCACATTCACACAGTAGAACAAAGTCAGCGTTTGATGGAACCTCTACTGGAAATATAAAAGGCGATGCCAAAACAGAGTCGAAACCGACAAAACTAAGAGCAGTAATCCGACAGAGAAAAAGACTAAAGTTTCAAAGAAAGAAGGACGTCGAGTTCGTGGAGGAGGCGGATTTAAGCGAGACAGAGATTGAAGCAACTAATGCGGCTTTGGAAGGCAGATTGGACGACATGGATGATGAATTTAAGGAAAGATTTGACACTGTCAATGGTATATTCTTTGGCTCAACTATAGACGACTTAACGGATATGTATCAGTTCAAACCAGCTAATTACCGTTACTCCCAATTCGATTTGGGCAGTCGTCATGAACTTTGGAGGCATCAGTTCATTATTAGTGTAAGTGAAGGATGATATTTCAATATTTTAGATGCTTGTAGTTTCATATAAGAATCACCTCATATCATTTAGTCTGAGATTTACCGCTTGAAGAAATTCTTCGATCAACAATTCGAAATGCTACGGAATGCGAAAGGAGTCACGCTTCGGAAAATGAGCGAAAGAAATGAGAGGATTCGAGAGATTTACTACTACCTCAAAGTAGACCTCGACATATTAGACGAAAAATGGCAAATTTTAGAAGATCCATCGCAAATATTTGTTGTTACAAAGGAAGAAATGCCCGTTGAAAGGTATTTAACTGCTGAACAAAGGCGTTTGGAGGAGCAAAAGCGACTGGAGGACTTGGCTAGAAAGAGAACTAGAATGGCCGAGTTTAGGAGAAAGGCTCTGTATGTAATGATGGACAACAGGCTTGAAGTAAAGAAAGAGGAAATTTTAGTGAATGACATACCCAAGCCTGCATTCATGTTGGAAAAAGACCCCTTGGAGTTCTCGCTTGAGGAGTACCTCCAAGCTATTCAGTATCAAGAGGCTGTTGATGCCCTCAATAATGCCAGAGTTGGGCTTATCAGGGAACTGGAAGAAGAGTTAGGAAGACTGTACAGAGCTAATGCGGTAAGAAATATTATGTGGTCAATATTTTTCGCAAAGGGTTTGCTTAAGATTTTCATGTTTCTTGCAGATGGACATCAATACAGTTGACTTGAGAGTGTTTGAATTGGGGCTCATGAAATTTCAGTTCCATCAGGCTTATCAAATGGAGGAAACACGAATTCTTCGATCTTTGCGACAACTTAGGTTGATGGAGGAGCTCGACAACGACGAACGAAAAATTTCGTAAGCATTGAGTTTCACTTGGTTTCTCTTGTATCATCTATTGTCACATGTAATGTTTTTTCAGACTGTTAGTAGAAGACCTTAAGGGTACCATGAGAGGTATTCAGATTCAAGAATCACAACTAACAGGGCGACAAGAGATTTACGAGGAAGAAATTGAGAAAATTAACGAGCAGCAGAAAGAATGCGAAAGAAACTTCCGTAGAGACTTGGGAGATGTTGGGCACTACTTTGAGTATTTCTACAAAAACTACAAGTAAAATGATTCCGAATTTTTCGCTATTTATTAGATATAAAATCCGTGGAAGCAAACCCTCGAAAAATTCTTTTGTTTTGTATAGGAAAAAACCAAAGCTCAGTATGAAGGGCGTGACCAATAAAGCAGAAGTGTACTCTATGATGGTAAAAGCGCTCCGTTCCGATAATATCAGATACTTTGCGAAAGAAAACGGAGAAATTGGTAGACTCTGTGCTATCGCCATATATGACCTGGAAGATCCTATGTTGATGCCGAGAGAGTGTCCCCGATCTTATTGGGATAAGTTCAACCGGGTTCGCCGTGAACGTCTGGTCTACGAGTATCAAACGAAAACGGTAGTTGCAGAAATAGATCGTGTTGCTGTAGGAATTAGTGAATGTCGACGAAAAGAAGCGGAGACAACGGGCTCGATTGCCGCAGTTCTGGCCGTCATTTCTCACAAAAACGATTTGAAATCGTATTTCGTGGCCAATGTTGAATTCCAAATGGTTTTAGGCAAAGGGCAATGTGAAATCGACTGCTGGAGCTTCAACGACCACCTAAACTCGACTATCATTCAGATAGAGAACGTGGAAAAGCTGAACCAGAAAATATTCGTAAGATATCATTCATGAACCCTTAAGCGATTATGAATAAGCATGATGGATGATGATTATTTTGAACAGGATGCATCTGAGAAGCTCATACAAGAGATGACGAAAACTGCCTTAGTGCATCGTGACATAAAGGAAATCGAATGGAGGTTCCTCGTCGTTGAAATGGCTACCAAGGATTTGAAGAAAGTCCGCCACGATGTTATTTGTTTCAAGGTAATTTATGATTCGTACTTATATGTTGTGCAGTATGCAAATGGACTAAGAATTCTGACTTCGCATGCCAATATAGCCAACCAGGAGATTGCTTAAGGTCCTCCGAGAAGGAATCAATTTGGACACTATGTATACTGATAGAATAGCCGTGGTTGACCACCTAAGAGAAACCTACATGAAGGTTGGTAACGACTTTGTTTTTCATACTGATAACTTGGTGCTTTTTATACATTTGAACCTTGAATTCAAACAGTATCAGAAAATGTTCCTCCGAACAAAGAGACGACTTTTACGTTTCTACCAGCGTACAATTCACAATCGTCACCAGGCAAATGACAACTACAGGGGTATAATATTTGAGCAAACTGAGAACTTGGTGGCTAGTCAAGTGAGCAAGATTTCTCCAGATATGAATATTAACAGACGCGAAGAAAGAGTGGAGAAACGGTAAGTGCTACAACGACAAGGGTTTTTCCACAAACTACTGTCCAAACTCTAACATTTTCTCTTCTCACTGTAGCACGGTTCAACTTATGCTGCGAGGCTATCTCAATCGGAAAATAATTAAGTTGTGCAACGAACTAGAGCGACTTGAGGAGGAGATGGAGAGACAGTATCAGCGTACTTACCCTGTTCTTTAGTTTTATAACCATTACTAAAAAAATAAATAGTATTAATCAATACTGTTGCATTATAAGCATCCACTGTGATATAATAATAATAATAATGAATAAAAAACCCAAAACGTAACGTTTCACAGGTACATCCTCTGAACACTGTCTACTTCTTCAAACTTTTACAACGAAACTTTGCAATGAAAGGTAGCTTGAGAGTTACCTGAGTACTTATTTTAGTCATGAGTTGTGTTATTCTCCGGCTTATCATCGTCTATCAAACTTAATGACCGTAGGATGTAATGAAAACAAGGGACTAAGAGGATTCATATTTTTAAAGTTGGTTTTTAGGCTCAAAACGAGATGTACACGTCCGCCCGTCCGCCATGTCCGCTTCACATGGTTTGGCTGCCAATACGACTTGAAGTAAATAATGACACAAGATAGTTGTCCAGCAAGAAGCAAAATAAAGATAAAGAATGGAAGAATCGTAGCGTTACAACAAGCGACTTGCATTAGTTGTGCCGCAACATGGGCTGTCTGTTTATGTGCTTAGGTATTTCAGTTTAACTCGTCACAATCCAATTACCATGCTGCGATTTTAAGTAAGTAAAAGTTATTACAACAAGACAAGAAATAGACTCGGTTGATGGATTCAAAAGGGGAATTCTCTTGCCCAAAAACCTTCGCTGTCTGTACGCAATACACAGGGATACGAAATCTTCTTCGTAAAAAATAATGATGGTTTTGATAAGGACGAAATAAAATGAGAATTTTGCGAATTTTGCCATATTGACAGAAGAATAGAAAAATGGGGAAAAAAGTAACGTATTTCAGTTAGCTGAAAAGGTGAAGCAAAAAACGACTACTCTTTCAGTGCGGAACTGACCTCTCATGCATCCATTGTAATACAATTTGCAGTGTTTCAACTTTATTTACTGAGTACAAACTGTCCAGTTCAATTTAACATTCCCTACTGATAAAATGTTGCCGAAATACGTTTTTGTGTTGTTGTGCTATATCTGTGTAGTATCCCTTGCTCAAAGACCCGGCTACATCTTTCAAGGACATCGAAGGCCCTTCAACGTGTATGGAAGTAGTGAAGAGGGCGATTTTTATCGCCCTGTGGAGGAGTACCATGTCGCACATGCTGGTTACCACGATGCAGGGCCGGTGGTTGGAAATATTCATGGAATTCAAGGAAGCCCATTCGTATATCAACCGCTACAAGTTGCTCAACCCTATCCTGATGTCATGCCCATCCCGAGTCCAGAACACCATGGTCCGATTCCCGACTTTCAGCCGAATGTGAAACCCGGTGCGTTTGATAGCCCGTTCAAAGCAATGTTAGATCCAATGAAGCAAATGGGTGAGCAAGTGAAGGAAATGAATGAAAATATGGAGAAACAGGCAGCGGACGTGGGGAAAGAATTCGAAAACGCAGGTCAACAAATGACTGACATGGTTCAGAAACCTGGTGAAGAGTTTGCAAAACCGAGCTACATATTCGACCAAACTTCATGTATGAATCAGTTCTCAATGCCCGCAATGTCCACCAATGTCAGTGATGTCGCTAGCTCCCTGGTTACGGTTTCCTCGCAAAAATATTGTTTATTATAAGAAGCCAAAGTGTGGACGTGGGGAAAGAATTCGAAAACGCAGGTCAACAAATGACTGACATGGTTCAGAAACCTGGTGAAGAGTTTGCAAAACAGGTAGAAGGGGCAATGGAAGACTCAAAAAGTCAATTCGAAGAAAATCTTGATGAGCTCAAAGACGGTGCAGAGGACGCACAAAGCTCTCTTCCAGATTCATCCGAGCTTGACCCATCTAAATTGAAAGATAGTAATAAAACGGCTAATGAAATGAAAAAGAAGCTGGAGGGTAAAGCTAACAGTACCAAGGCTTCGGAAATGGACATGAGTAAAAAGGAATTGCTAGAAAATCCCATGAAAGGACCTCTAGACTCCATGAAGAAGATTTTTCCAATGCCAGGCTCTCTGATTGGAGGGGTTCCAGATGAAACATCAGAAGTCCATGACGAAGATTATCGTGAATTTCCAAGGGCCGAAGCTATGGAATGGGGTCGTCCAGACATTGTCCATTATCAAAGCTATCCTAGAGGTAGATTTTTCGATTATTACTACGATGACTAATAGAAGGATGCGAAAAATAGCAAAGAAAATATTAAATTTTATAAATTATTGCAATTTTTTGTAACATTTTAATTTGCCTGGAATTTCGATACGGTGTAGCATTGTCCGAAGTAAATCTCAGTATTAAAAGACTGAAAACTTAAAATAGTATATACAAGTAGTTCTGCATGTTCAATTTTAACTTTAAGGCTTTATCGCGAATCTGGATACGAATTAAAAAAACACATGAAAGAATAACAAAATCACCGACGCGTAAACGCATATACTATATAAGAGTAAAGAATTTTATGATTCTCGTTCCAAAATGCCGATATGCCGTCCTTTATTTTGCGAACTATACAACTTATTCCAACAATTATTATATTTTTTATGATACATTTTTTATTATGCTGTGATTTTTTGTAGCTTTCAAATTGTAAGTTACTTACCAAGAAAAATATTTAATCAGTTCTGAATACAATGAACTGAGTTTTGTTTTATGAACAGCTTTTGAGCAGTGTACTTGAAGCTGGCTTGAATGAACTGCGTGAATTCAGTTGAACGAAAAACTGATCTCGTTAGAGTGTTCTCGTCTGGAACTGACAACTGAACCATCAAAACTACGTCTCGAAGAGAATATTCTCGGCTCATCACAGTTATGCAAGCATTGAAGGCATAGTGTTCACAGAAACGATGACTTAACAAGAAGATACCGTTTTCCCATCGTTTGTCCAGTATTAAAACTTACTTCTTTAAAAATATGTTTATATATGGAATGCATACATAGTCAATCGTTATTAGTACGAATTTTTTTTGTTAACTTGTAACATAAATACCTGCAAGACGCGAATTACATTTACGGTGAATGACGTAACCAAAATGGTTAAGTTTGGGGGGTCCATGTTAAGGAAGCTACGAATCCGTTACTTTACCAGCCGACGTGTGACTAAAATGCGGTGAAAAAGGCTAAGAACTACGTTTTATGCAATTTGGTACATTGTAAACTCACAATTCGAGATTCAGGAAGACATGAGCACAGGTTTCAGTTCTGCTTGGGCTAAGTTGTGATGCAATGAGACCAAATTTAAACCCAATTGCACATTTAATACATATTCTTTTACAGTAGTACTTTAATATATGTATTAATGAAGTAGATAAAACAATTCGTGTTATTCCAGGGATGTGAGAGTATTGCGAAACATTCAACCAGGCACCAGGAAGACACGCGGGCATCTCTACCTACGCATAATATGATTTAGAGTCATAAACATAAAGCCACGCATTCATCATACAATAACACAAATAAATGCAATGCAAACGTTCACAACAGTTTTCAGAAACAATCTATCAGTTTAAGGGAACACTTAGAAGACTAAAGTTGACAACCTCATCTTACAACAACGACTCTCAAATAAATCGAAGTATGGGGGATATTCATTATAAAAAGCTGCTTGTTTTATTGTTGTGGCTTTGTGCTAGCCCCGCAGTGCTTTCCCAAAAAAGTGAAGGAAAACATGGCAGGTTTGTTGCAGGATCCATAATCCAATTCCAAAATGAAATTATGATGATTTTTCAATTTGTTCAATTTACTTTAATTTGATTTCTTTCTTAGAGATGTTGCTGTGAACGTGGCCCGTTCACTTTGTTGGTACGAGTTTCTGCACAAAACAACTACAAACGTTAATCAGTTCCTCCGTTGTGACAACCAAGTGCAAAAAATTAAAAGCGCATACGCGGCAGCCCCAGATGTAAGTCAAGAATAGTTATATAGTATTACTATCATTAGTAAGGCAGTATTATTTCATAAATTGTATGTACTCATGGATTTATCTACAGGTTGTTTTTGGAGGGGCGCTTTCCAATGTTCTTCCTGAGTGGTTCCTTTCATACATGAGTGAATGCGACATTTACTTGCGGGTATTTCATATTAACAATAAATTTCAATATAATTGGCATTGATGTATGAGCCTATGTTGAGACGATTTTTCTTTGTATTTTGATTTACATTTAGTCTCCCAAATCAAGTTTTAAAGCTGGACCTGGGAAAACAAACTATGCTTACGTAATTGGAGAAAGATTTCCACAGTCCTATCCATTCCAGGCGTTTTCTCAATGTTTGGTAGCCGAAGTAGACAAACGATATGGGGCTTCAGCAATGCTTGCTTTGGTACAAATAATGCATATGCATTTCGTTTTACGTACTGAGTTGAATTAACCGTGTTTGATATTGAGCTAAAAATGGTATTCTTGACAGGAATCACGTCTCAAGGGTGAGCGGTATTGGAGGGAAACTATGTACAGCAGAGAAAATGACTTCCGTGCTAGGCATAATATCAGTGGACTGGAACTGGATACATTGGTAAGCCCTTTCGCAAACTCGTTTGTGTTAAAACAATATTATGAGGCGTTGATTTACGATTTGATTCTTAGTTGACAGAAGATGCCCAGCATTTTGCTGATGAGTTAGCCAGAACGTGTTCCTTTAAGCCAAGCAATCCTATGGCAAGGGATCGCTTGTATGACCGTCAATTTACTGGGGAGAATATTGCAATGAATGGAGGAGCGTTTTTGCGGGATGAAGACTCAGCAAACGTTGCGGTAACCGGATGGTACGAGCAAATTTCAAATTATAACTTTGCAACTGGAGCAAGTAAAAACAGCCTTCCAGTGGATCAGTTCACGCAAAGTGTTTGGAAATCTACGCGACGGGTTGGCTATGGTATGGGAATTAACAAGAAGTGTCCCAATGGATATACCCATTATATTGTATCACGATACTTTCCGGCTGGAAACATTCCCAACTCATACATAGAGAATGTTCTTCCGCCAATTACTCAATGAATCTAAAATGGCTCCAATTTCTCTTTGTATTTATAATTTTATTCACGCATTGATGTATTGTACAGAATTTTGCAGGTATGTAGTAAATCAAGAATTGTAAGAGTATTCGACTGGTCATCAAAAAACTTTCTCCGTTCTAAATGGAGATTTTCTCGTCATACAGAGCTTGATCAAAACGACATTTGTTATAAATAGTAATTTATCCACTTCAAATAGTCAACTAACCCCCAAAATCTTCTAAGTTAGGTATTGGCGTTGGCAGTCCAGGGATGGGTCGAGGAGTGAGTTTGTTCAAAATTGATAATATTTTGCCACCAGTATCTGCCGCAACTTTGGCAGCATCATTTTGAAGCTTTTCAAATGGGTTTTTGAACTCAGTTTCAGCTTTTTCTTTCCGTTTTTCTCCTGCATTGTCTTCCGAACTTAATCTTGATGGGGAATGGCTCTCACCCTCATCATCTTCAGACATTTCCTGATTTCCATGAACTTTTTTGTGTACATCTCCCCTTTCCACATCTTCCTTGATTTTCTGCACGTTTAAATGCTTACTAGCTCGAGATGCTCGTATTCTTGGCAGCAAAGGAGGGGGAGACGGAAGTTGTGGAAGCACCCGGTGTGCAGCACGGTCAATAGCTTTTCTCCCAGCATCTACTAGTTTTCTAGCATCGTTTATAAATACACCAGGGCCTAGTACCCGCTCCTCCTCAGAAGACTCCTCCTCTTGCTGGTTGCCCGCATTTGTCGACGACTTTGATCGTGACTCAGGACGTGGTCTATTCTTATTTTTGGACGTATCCTTAGGTGGACTTTTTTCCTTCTCTGAAGAATCAACATCTACATAAACTTCGTCATCATCGTAATAAAATCTGCGGAGCTCTTCAAGTTCTTTAGCAGTGTACTTGGAACATTTTATAGACGGAGCACATAGTACACTTAGCAGCAGCACTACACAAATACACAAAGACAGATTCAATTTCATATTAACGAACTATGCTGGAGACACAAAGAAAGTAAATGAATCGATGTGTGTCCAATTTTCAAAATTCCAACTTTTGATCAAGATAAAGCAGAAGGAATAACAGATTCCTCGTTGTTTACTGTATTTTACGTATCGTTTGAATCATCTACAGGAGTTTTTTANCTGTATTTTACGTATCGTTTGAATCATCTACAGGAGTTTTTTAACACAGGATCCTGTGAGTACTCTGAGCTACAAAATACCTACAAGTTGAGAGAGCTTTTTTGTGGGTAAGTGAATCAGGTAGCCAGAAACAAGTGACGGGATTTGTAATTTACGTATGCGCAAGAGTTATTCATTTTGTCTCTGTTAATCAAGTGAAAATAAAGTTTGCAGTAGGATTTTAGTTGCACTGATGACGCATCAGAACCGTGAGAAAATTGTTAATCAAAAGCAAGTACATGAACTTCTTGTTTGTAGGACAATCATTGTCAGGAGCAAGACGTAAAAAGTAGTTTGTAGCAGTTTTAAAACATTATTAAAGTCGATGGCTCTCAAATGTAAATCTTTGATTAAGTACAACTTGAATTGTTCGCCTTTGTTAGCAGAGCAGCTTTTAGTACCACAAGTAAACCTCAACAGAATCAAAAACTGATAGTGCACCATTAAAATAAAATTTTATTATATACAAAGGTACCCTCTTATTAAGGTTCGCAAAAGATACATACTCTACTTGTTTACAGGATGTATGATCAACAAAGCCGTGATAATAAATAGCTTTTTCGAATGTAAACCGGAAAATAAATTAGTTTGAACATTATATTTACTAAACTAAACCTAATAGAAATCGATCGTAAATTGAGCATAAGTGGTCCGTAAGTACAGCATGGATCATTAACAACGCACTTTGCCTAAGTAAGGAATATACTTGATTCGAGTTGAGGTTATCTGAAAACGGAACAAAAACAACGCACCACCAGTAAGTCCCATGCAAAGGTGAAAAGAAAACTCGATTTCGGGATGTGGGGAGGTGCGAAAATCGAATCGAATCTGATTTGATTTTCTTATCGTCCATGTCCTGGAATCGAGTTTTCTTTTCCCATTGGCATTTGGAATGGGACTTTGTGGTGATGCGTTGTTTTTGTCCCGTTTTCAGACAACCTCAATTCGAATTAAGTACATTACTTACTTAGGCAGAGTGCGTTGTTAATGATACATGCTGTATATATAGTATGGAGTTTTTATATCCACATATATTTTTGGCAAAATGCATATCATATTTCAAAGAGCGAAACAACTACTATTCCAGTCCTAAGCCACAACGTTTAACCTTCAATCGGCTGTCACCGCCCACTGTTGTACGATATTTGCCACTGCCATTTTTTTCCTTGCTCAGTGTTCTTATTTTCACCATAGCTGTTATAGTGTGCGCTTGCGGAAGGTGACAAACTGTTCCATGATCTAGTCCAGGACTGTATCCCCTGATTGACATCTGCTTTTAATGCTTTCTCCCGCTGACGAGGAAATCGTGCGGAACATGTGCGATGCTGAATTTCCTATTCCTTGCATGGATTTTACAATCCTACGAAAGTTTTGGAATGCATCATTGCCTTGGTCATTGGACCCATGTCGCCCAAAGCTGATGCTGTAATAGCCAATTCCAGGTATGTTTCTGGTGGCTTTAAAAGTTATTCCACTTTTTCCATTGTTATCGGCTCGTTTAAACCTTCCATGGACGAGCTGTATGTTTCCACCGAATGAATATGGACGATTAGTTCCGAGAGGCAGTGACGAAATCAGTTGATGGTTAACTTGAAACACCAAAGCCAACGGTAGTAGTATTGATAGCTTCATGTTGCATCTAAACAGTATCAATATTTTGCATACTACAAACAATTCCCAAAATCTTGACCATGTGTAGAATTTCAAACTCAAACTCCAATCTTGAAAAAGAGTTCACACTGCCCACCCCGTAGACGTCTGAAAAATTCTCGGATTCTAATTCTAGCAACTTGGAGAGGTCACAGAGTTGCACGGTACAAACTTGATTGTAAACAATGATTAATCCAGTCTCATATTCTCTTATACACTTGAGAAACCTTTGATACGTACAACTGACAATATTTCATCTAATCCTCTTGAATCCTATATTACATGGGTTTCCTGTATCCAATGATGTATGCGTTTTCGTGTCAGAGTTATCAGAAAATACTGAAGATTGGGGCATTATAACCGTATCGCTAATCAATCCACCAGGCTATTTTAGTTCAGTTATGCTTGGGTAGGTACTCGTCAAGAATTCAGTTCGAAATAAGTCAAACGTTAACAATCGCGCAGATGAGAGCGCGCCTTAACATGAAATTTGCATGCAGTTTAGTGTGGAAACTGGAAACTGACCATGTGGAATCATAAAAAAGATGTTTCACACGCGGGAGGAGAAGAAATCATCACACTGTAATTATGCGAGAACCAGTTTATTTTATGTATTTCAGGATTAAGGCGTAGAATAATCGAGTAATGCATAAAAATCTAACTTCTGGTACAATGCTGGTTTACAACTTTTGTTTCAAATTTGCAGGCCATTGTACACTAGCACCCGCACCATCTCCTAATTTTATCCACGCCTGACTCTTGGTTTGTATG